>JAODKE010000050.1:1871208-1882698 GCA_026779605.1 Mormyrus hasselquistii | reverse complement strand
GTGTGTGTGTGTGTGTGTGTGTGTGTGTGTGTGTGTGTGTGTGTGTGTGTGTGTGTGTGTGTGTGTGTGTGTGTATAAAATCATGTATAGTCTTACAATTAGAATATTCTTGTGCCAGTTTTGAGGCCTGATAACTGATTTTGAGTGCTGATGTCAAGGTGATGACCAGCTTGTTTGTGATGGTGCCTGCTGCCCTAAGGTCAGAGCGGCAGGGCCTGCAGAGGGAGCTGGATGGCCTGTCTGAGAGGTATTCTCAGAAATGCCTGGAGCTGAACCGGGCCATGCAGAGTTGCGGGGAGCGGGAGAGAGAGCTCAGCCGCAGGGAAGCGGAGATGGAGCAGCTGAAGAAAGACAATCAGGTGAGGGAGGTGGCGGAGGGGGGGCACTGATTTAGTCCCATTCAGCCGTGTGCCAGGATAGTGGGAGCTATAAATGGTGATACTTAATCTTGCTCAGTTTACAGAAGTACCTATGCCAGGAAATACAGGACACGCAGCCACACGTTAATTGTGATTACCTGCACTGATTTACCTAGAACCGTAAAATACCTGTAAAATTGGGGGACCCACTTAAGCTTGCAAACTGGACACGCCCGAAGGTGGAACTCAATTTTATGAAAATCTGTGAATGCTATCAAAACTAAAAATGCCAAAAGTCTTGTATTTTGTGTGGTTACTCCATGGTTAAGTTTAGGGCTGGGTAGGGGTTAAGGGTTTCATTGTTTGGGATTAGAAATAAATGGAGAGTCCCCACAAAGATATGGATACAACAGTGTGTGCATGGTAAGCCATGATCCTTCAGTTCCTCTCCTCTCAGGTGCTCCAGGCCCGTGTGATGGAGGAGATAAGCCGGATGCACTCCTTGGCCAAAAGCCCAGGGTCAGATGGTGTTCCTCATGATGGCCGTCGGCCCGACTCCTGTCACCTGGAGGTGAGTTTCAGGAAGGGAGCAGTTGTGAGTGCGGTCAAGGGGAGCAGAAATCTGGTCACAGCTAAAGCAGCGAGAGGGTCTCTTCAAACCGGTACTGGACTGCGGATAAGAATTGGCAACTCAGGAATGTTGAGGGAGCACTGGAGTTAGATGGAAGGCTGTGGTTAAAGATCAGAGCATGAGTGCTGCAGACATGGACCACCTAGAGCAGAAAGGCCACCAGTGCAGACCGTGATCCACACTGGCCCTGAGAGAGGAGGAGGAGGAGGACTTTGTAATCTAAGAATAGTCATTTGTCAAGGGCTTCAAAAAGAGCTGCAGCCAACCTGGCAACGCTGGTGACTTTTATATTCATTACTTTGGCAGCACGATTCTGCTGTTAGTCTGTTGTGTAAATAATTTTGTTTCCACAGCTACAGGTACCATTTTTTTTTCTTCCATTGAATGTTCCCATGAATGGGTGGAGCGGTTGGAACAGATAAACAAAGCAACTCCTTTAAAATTAAATCAAAATAAATCTTTAACTGATGGATGACAAGGCTGCATATTTGCGTTTTATTATGCAAAGTGTTTTTTTTAAAAGAAGACTATCATAATGAAGCTGGTTGTAGTTCCAGAATCTTCCCTAATGTAAGTGACTTGTGCAGTAGCATCTGTTGCAAACTCGATTCCAGGCCAAATATTTTCCCCCTGAAAAGCGTTTTTAAAAAGTTTTCTCTCATGCGGTTGCTGGGATTTCAATGGCAGCATGCACTTCAGGCCTTGTCTGGTCTGCACCAAATGAGTACCTTCTTCTGCAGAATTACGGCCTTGGGATTGTGGGAGATGGCTTTCACCTCCCCCGCTCTCTGCCTGGGTCACCGACTATCCAAATTTCCCTCTACCCTGGTCTCCCTTTATAAACGTTTAAGTGTCTGTGCTTCAGGAGATACTGCTCCCTGACGTGCTCTGATGCATCTCAAACACGTGCTTGGAGTCACATGGTTATACAGCTCTGTAAAAAAAAAAAAAAATAGAGACCACAGCAAAATTTTCACTTTCGCTCATTTCTCAATTTATGGGTAGGCTGCTGTGTAAAATACACATTTTTTTGCAAACTCCAGCCTGGCTCTTTCCTCCTTCTCATCAATGAAGGGCTTCTTCCTGACTTTATGGCTGTTCAGTCCTACACTTAATGCTTCCCATTCCTTTTGAAGGTCACTTGATGTCATCCTCCAATTCATGAGGCACTGCCGAATAATCTCTGGAATTAGAAAGCCACTTCCACACTTTACCTGGCTGGTTTCTGGTCATTCCCAGTGTCTCCTGCTTCACCTTATTGTTATGTACTTCTGAGACTGTGAGCCTGGAAGTGGCCTGCCACGCAGTGAAGCCTTCTGTCAGCACAACCAAGGTCACACCACAATAATATAGAATGGTCTCTTATTTTTTTCCCAAGCTTTTTCAGTTCAGTTATTCTTATAAAATGCCTTTTGCAACATTTTTTGCCTTGGAGCACCTTCCGTTACCTATATAAATATCCACAGCACACCGTGCAAGGAGAAAAAACCCAAAGACAAAGGGTAATTCAGAGATGGGAAAATCCGCTTTAAATGGACAGTCTCTTCGTTTTTATTTATATCACATGCCAGTTAATAGCTGTATTCCAGTTAACAATCCAGCTGCTGCTCATATAGTATCTCTTCCCTTTCCTTGGCGTGTGCGTCGCACTGCAGCATTTCCTTAATATGCAGAGCACCAGTGTGCCAACAAAGCGCCTCTCCCGAAATCGCCCTGCATGTTGTGGTGCCTGGCAGGTCTGATGAAGCGCGTCTCAAGATGAATCACTGCATTGTGTTTCCGGACAGAGGTGCTGTTCTGTTTGCTGGGAGAGATGCAATGACCTCGCAAGCCAGTTTAAAAATAAATAAACGACAGAGGAAGTAGCAGTGTAATCATCCTTTCGCTTCGAGTGTGTTTTTTTTTTTTTTTAATTAACGCAGCTCTGAGAAGGAATCCTGACATTAAATAGCATTTAATGTGTCAGAGCAGCGTTTCTAACTTCAAAGCTACGTTTTTGCTTATTATACTCTTAGGATTCTGCTTACAAATATTCAGAATATGAAAAAGGCAACAACTTGAATGGACTGCAAACTGAAACCTAATTTTAATGAATAAATTATGCGAAAATAAACTTTATTGAAAGGCGTAACATTACAACATGGTTTGTTGCTTAGGTTTTTTTCTTTTGCTAAATATCTCGCTGTTCCGTGTAGGAAATGTGTTTGACATTGCTGGTAAAATTTGTCATCTGTCAAATAAAATGCTATGTCCTGTCCTGTGAATCCATTTTGGATGTGATTTGTCCCGTATTTCTTCAGATTGACAGTGGAAGCCCTAATTGCTGGTGTTTGTAAGAATGCAAATTCTGCTGGTTGACAATGCGACAGATTTAGCTTGCCATGAGTTTCTGGCGGAGTTTACGACACACAGCACTGGTCTTGCGTCGGACTTTACACTGCAAAAAGCTGTTACACCACCCACATCTTTTTTTTTTATCCACATATCTCCATTTTAAAAGATGCTGAGCTGTCACTTTCATCTCCATTTGAAGCCTTCTCTGAGGGGGCACTCATCTCTTCCATACTCTTACCAAAAGAGTAGCATGTGGCATGTTCCGTTAACTCAATCAACCTTGCTGTGCGTTGATTGGGCAGAGGGTGTCCATTCTTAAAAGGATACTGCATGACTGGTTGGAATTGGGCTTGTTTCTGTGATGTGATAGGTTGATGTGTGCTGTCAAGCAATGAACCTCATCCACAGTTTATCAAAATTTCTCCGTTTCGTATTATCTTCATATATTAAGTCGATACATTGTTTATATCGCCTGGCCCCTTTAGCCTCTACATTTTGATTGGCTTCAGGTATGTGCAGTGGCCCACCATGGACCGAACCGTATTGTCCTGCCACATTGCAGTGGACCAGTGGTCGAAAAACACTGTGATAGAGTACCAGTATTGCTGGTAACGGCATAATTAAGATTTTGTTTTGACTGATAGCAGGATGACCACAGTGACACTATTATGTTTTTAGGTGCTGCTGCGGATGAAGCAAAATGAGGTGCAGTATCTGCTTAAGGAGATCGGCTGCCTGAGAGAGGAACTGCAAGCCCTCAGCATGGTACTGGCCGTGTGCGTGTATGTGGGGGTTATGTATATATATTGCATTGTTGGGACCAAATGTCCTAACATTGTGATTAAAAACTAGTTATTTTGACGATGTGGGGACAATTACGAAATGAAGAGATTGTTCCCACAAAAATAAGAATATAAACGTGTGCCTGTGGGACCAGGGAGTTCATGTGGCGGGTCATTAGTCAGAACACTCACTGAAGGAGTCCCATTGTTACATCCTCAGGTTCCTGCATAACATGAACAGTCAGCTGATTTGTTGGGCTCTATTAAAATGGCCTGTATGTGAGACGCAGAGACCCTATCAGATTACGTTATGATTTTCCTCCTGAGGAGAAGGTCATCGTGCTTCACCCTGCTCCATCGGTGCCGCTTCTTGTTTGTCTTATGGTTTAGAATCGGCCGAGATGGTCACATGGTGTTCCTGTACCCCCTCCCTCAGGAAAAGCGGGAGGCATGCAAGCGCTACAAGGAGGTGCACGCGGAGTTGAGCGGGATGAAGAGCCGCAGCGAGCGGGAGGTGGTGGCCCTGAAGGAGCACCTGAAGCTGGCTATGGCGGCTCTTCAGGAGGGCCAGCGGCTGGGGAACAGCCTGGACCACTGAGACTGAGCTGGGGGGGGGTCCCGAGGGCTGAGTGCAGAAGGAGAAAGGGGTTAATGAGGAGGAGTCACCCCCTCATCTTGAGTCAAGGGTGGGCCCAAATCATTATGTCACGTTTTGTTGAACTACCCCCCCCCCCCCCCGCCTCCACAAAATAAGCTCTCCTCCTTCGAAGATGAGCTCCTCCCACACTGGTGTGACTGCTCTCTATTTTTTTGGATGAATGGAGCCAGGGTAATGAAACTTCCTGGATCTGACTGACCTTCACTTGAAGGTCTTTAAAAATGGCTGTTAAACCTTTTTTTTTGTGTTAAATTTTTCAAGGGTGTTCCAGGTCTTGAGGATGCAACCCTTTGCAGAGGGCCTTGGTGCAGCCTTGTGCTCACAAGATGCTGTCATGGGGGACTGAGCGCTTGGTCCCGATCTGTCAGGAAAGTGCGATGATATGCTTTAGCTAGTCCATATTCTACACTGGGTCAACCAAATGTCAGGTTGCACTTTTTAGCTGTGAGCAAGTGTGGGAGTGCAAGCAAAGAATGAAATGTGGATTTTAGGCAGTGGGTGTTTTAGGAATTCTTAAGCGAAATTTCTTCTGAGCTGTTAGTGTATAGTAAAGCATGAGTAATTTCCTATTTTGGTCACTTTGCATGACAGCCTTGGATAATCAGTGTGTGCTGAGTCATATCAAATACAAGAATTAGTGTTTTGGATGGTTGAGTGAGTATTTTGTAGGATTCTAAATGAGCTCTGTATATAGATATATTTTTAAGACTTTTCTTTTTTGGGAGAGGGATGCTGTGTTTGCTTCGTTTTTTTAACTTTACTGTTGAAATGTGTGATTGAGGACACATGGCTGTAATTGCAACATATTGGGACAAATTAAACTGGAATGGCTACAGGGAGCCCGGTACACATACCTGCCCGTTTTAGGCAGTCGGGGGAACTACAGCCAATTGTGTCTTTTGTCAATAAAGATTTATTTTCACTGTGGTGCTTCTCTTGATTTTTAAGCAATGGTTGACTGTAGTCTAGATCTTAAAAGAGGGGAAACACGGGAAACACTATATATGCGCCTTCCAGTAAAGAGTACTGATTTAATGAGCCAATACTAAGTTTAACTTAAGTATTAAAGTTTTTTTATGATTTATATTTTGAATTTGTGACGTCCTACATCTCTCTTATATTTAGTGAAATGGGAAAGGTCATCGGTGTAATTATTTGCAATAAAATTGTTTACAAACACTCGGTGCATATTTCAAGTGCTCTAATGAGCTTAACAGAGTACGTTAACATATTCGTAATAATTTTTGAATGAAATCCGTGGTGTTCAATTCCTAATTTAATTACTGTTCATCTGTTGTGGCACCCGCCTCATCTCTATGCTTATAAAAAGATCACTATAAAACTTAACGATTACTGTTGCACACAATACTACATGGATTATTTAGATAGTTCCTCCAGCAGAAAAATAATGGTAATATGTGCAAAACCAGTCTTCAGCACTAAGCGCAACAGTGACACATACTGCAATCACAATTATACTCGCAATGTGCCCCTGAAGGAGGGCCAACAGCTGGGGAACAATCTGGACAACTGAAACTGAACCGGGGTGGGGGGTGGTCCGGAGGGCTGAGTACATAATAATCACTGGAAGAGCAGTGACGATAACACTTTACCTGAAGGGGCAAAAATAACGGAGCAGTACACTCTTACTTAATGTATTAATTAAACAGAAAATAAATGTTAGTTTATATGAAATGAATGTTTATATGAAACATGACTGATCACTTATGTCTGTGTACGGGTTCCAAGTACTGATCCCTTGTTCGTTCACACATTAATCATAACCGTTCATGTTTCATGCAGTTACCCTGTGCCTGATTTGTACTCGAGTGGTATCTGAGGTACTTGTGCCCCCTTGTGTTACCGCAGTGATGTAAGTTCTACATTTAAATGTTTTGACTTACTTAAAACCCACCGAACATATTACTTACGTTTGTATTTCTTAATTACAGTGTTGGACTATTCCTACTGTTTATATTATTTTTTATTTCATTTAGAAAAGCTGATATAATGAAATGTTGTAGGACATTAATTATGTAGCAGTTTACACTCCATACTCAAGATGGCGCTAGTGAGTATGTACGAGTTAAATACAGAGACTGGCGCTGAAGAAGAAAAAAAAGACACAGGACAACAAATATGGCGTCCGCGGCGGCTACCCGAGGAGCGAGCGGTGCGGTTAAAATGGTTAAGCCAATTTTCAGTCGCGATTTGGATGAGGCTAAACGTAGAGTCAGGGAATTGTACCGAGCGTGGTACCGAGAGGTGCCAAATGCAGGTAGGAAGAAAGTCTTTATTAAATGTTTTTGTGTTTCAAGGAAGCCGCAAGTAAACGTCAAGGTCGCGTACATACCACTAGCTATCTGGCCAATCTGTTTTTTAAATCGAAGTTGTTTATTACTCGCTATTAGTATTGCCCGGTATAAAACACCTTACATATATCATTATGACTAACGTAAATACCATGCTGTTATTATGTTGTGACCGTATTTATTGTTGCAGCTAGTCTGTACACCACAGAAATTTATATTGGCTTCATTTGAACTGGTAACGTCGTAGGCATATAATTGTCACTTATTACATTCTTTATGGTTAATGGGGATTGTAATTCTGTAGAGAGTTTACGTCATTGATCTGATTAATTTAAATATACATCTTCTTTTGGTGCATCTAACAGTGGCGATATATCAACTAGACGTGACGGCACGCCAGGGCCGAGAGAAACTCAGAGAGATGTTTCTGAAGAACAAGCACGTCAAAGACCCCAGAGTCATCGATATGTTAGTCGTTAAGGTATACCATTTTTCTCCGTACTTTTGATCCATTATTTATAGGTGTTCTGGTTGAATTAAACACCTGAAATGTTATTCCTCATTTTGGGGCTTCTTTGTACCTTTGTAAGAAAATGCACCCAGAAACGGTTAGACTATTTCATTTTCAGTCCTTTTCATTAACTTGGATCTTAATCGGTCTTTCAGGGTAAGATGGAGCTTCAGGAGACTATACAGGTCTGGAAGCAGAAGACTCACGTGATGCGATACTTCCATGAGACAGAGACGCCCCGACCTACAGACTTCCTGTCTAAATTTTATGCTGGACATGATCTTTGAACTCAGTACTCTAAGCATATCTGTATAGAAAGTACTTAAGTCACGATTGAACTTACTGACTGTAAATATAAACTTTACATCGGATTCATTGTGTCAGAATTATTAATGAATTTAGATTATGCATTCTTTAGTTTTTAGTCCTTGATTATTAAAGGGGCTGTTTTTCAGACTTGGGTGTAACTTATCAAGAAACAAAGAACTTAGAATCTCAGCATAATCTTTATTTGTCATCAGACAGTATGAACAGCATGTGAAATAGCTGTCTGGGATCATGTCTGCCAGGAATGGTATTATAAGCTTTGAATATGCAAGTATGAACAGAAACCATCTTGTGATATCAGCTACTAAACAACCGCTCTTCACTCAGAACATTTACCTGACTGGTTCACAATTCCAGTAGTTGTCAAAGCTCTTTAATCTTTCTGTTCATGCAAATAGAAGTCAGAAAGAATGGCACCACATTTCTTGTCCATCTCTCTGGGGATAATTAAATAGGGGAAGCTGGCTGTGGAAGTTGAGGAAGGACAGGTGATGCTGATCATCCAGATACAGGTGAAACATCAGTCTTTACTCTGTCACCTCGCTCTTTGTAACTTTTAGTGCTGCACTCTGCAGGAAAAAAGACATTGGGCAAGCATTCACGTGTGGTCATATAGTAGATTACTGCATATGTGCTTTCATAACACGAAACAAACATTCACTTACGTGCGTGTTCAACCTCCCTATAAACGTGTTAAATCGTAATTTAGCTTTAAGAATTAGAGGTTAACTTGTCTATATAAAATGTCATGAAGATAAGGAAATAAGTATGAATGCCTATATATATATATATATATATATATAATTATGAGAACGTGTGTTTCGCGAACAATCGTTCTTACCGGTGTCAATTTAGTCGTCGTCATCATCGTCCTCAGGGACGAAAATGTCATGCTCCTCTAGTAAAGCGGCAAAATTCTTGCTAATGAGAGTACCCACATACAAGAAGGGAACCACGACCACAGCTATCCGAATCAGGCCAAAGGAGATCTGTACGGAAGAACATGTGTGGTATTGATGCTGCAGTTTTTATGCGAATTAACGTCATTAACTTCAATATTGTGAAATATGAAAAAGCCACCAACCAAGTCTTTAAACGTTTTATGTGTCAACCATGCATACACATATAGCTTACACAACTCTCACAATATAGCCCTATGCATTATTTATACATGCGCTTCGTCTGCTACGTAACTGTATATACAAATGTGTAGGAAATTCGATGAGATTTTTTTTTTATCTAATGTTGGTGTAGATGAAATGTGCTGACATAGCAAATATCTATATATAAAGAGACATCGTTGCCTTTCCTTAGTAAAGGTACTGTTTGGTACGTAGACAAACAGTTTTCTTTACTTCCATATAGTAGAATCAACATGGACGCATAAACGCCCCGGTTCTTCCATTTATATAAGTCGGAATCTTGGTTGCAATCGTAACGGTAGTTTAAAAACGCTTTAGGAGTCCGTACAAAGCTCTTTCCTTCCTATAATAACATACAATTCACTTCACCAGATTAGTCGCTCACCTTGACAGGCTTGGGGAGAATGGCCCCAGTAGAGGTAGCCACAGCGTTTCGGCACTGCGGTACATCCGGCCGCTTCGGTCCGGCACTGCGCGTCAGGACCGCGGCGTTGCGGAGCGCCGAGAGCCGGGAAAAACGACACACCATAGACGCCATGTTTTTCCACTGCCAGTTGAGCTGGGATGGGCGGGACCAGCGTCCGGTGCCGGCAGACGCTGATGTGAGCCGCCCCTTTGGCTCATCTGTCTGCTTTCTACAAGCACAGCTCCGTACTGATCATAAATATGCCAACATTAAATTATTGATTTGCATTGCTTTACATTTTGTATCTGACATATAGCGGTATTGAATAGAAGGGAAATCATTCAGCGAAATATGACAATATGTGCGTGTTAAAAAAATGGACGTGTTGAACTATAAACTATAAAACTTACGGTCGCACATTTTTTAAACACGGTTTTATTTTGTGACATTATTCTGTAATCAGAACTATTTACAAATGGTATTTACATTACAAATAATCCCGTACAATCAATTGCAATAAGTCCGTAAATAGGATACTGCGCTTTCTTAATATCTGGATTCAAGTCTCCATTTAAGGTACATTCTTGTGAACAATTAGTGCGCAACGTTGTAGCGCCGGTGAGATGGGTCGTCATGGAGCCTATTAGCATTTAGCCCCTGTGTATGTCTTGTAAATTGTTGTTCTTTGGCCCCGACTGTCGTGTGTGCCCTTGCTTGTGTCTTGCGTGAGCTCTGTCCGATCTTTTCTCTGCTGTTGTTTGTCATTCTATCCAGCGTAAGACTTAATTGTGTAATTATGTGTATTCTGTGGTTGTTTAATGTCTGTGTTACTTCTTTTACGGGTTTCATAACAGATGATTCCTTCCCCCGAAAACCAAGCCTCCTCCTTTATTCTTGGGTTGTGATACCTCTGTGCTACATTAATGTCAGGGGTGAGATGCTGGATGTGGACCTACCAGCGATGCTGGAGTGGGCTCTTCACACCATCATTTGGTGAACTTGCTCCAGCCTGCAGACCTGTAGGCTGCTGTGGGGTGGCAAAAGGGGAGAGGTGGAAGTGAGGCCAGCCCAGAACCACAAGCTTTGGGAAGAGTTCATCTGCTTGGGGCTACACCAAGAGGGAGCACCAGGTATGCTCTGGCCTGGAAGCCCATCCCAAAGCTGCCAGCAGCCAAGCTCGGAATGGTGCGGCGAGGGAGGCATCACCGAGTCCTGAAGTACCCCAGACCTGTGCTGTGCACCCTCAATGCTACTGCTGCCAGTCTGCCAGACCTCCGTTGGAGATGACGATGTCAGCAAATGAGGATGGCAGGTGATACTGCGGACTCCGACCGCTCACTGGCCATCGATGGCCCTCCACTCGCTAGCTGCAAGGAGCCACTGCGTGACCTTGAGAGTGTGAGCAACAGACAGCTGGCTGAAGCTGCTCTGCTTAGCCATGAGGCGGCATACCTCAGCAGGGAGGCCCGGCTGGCTCAGGGGTGCCATGAGCTGGATGAGAGGCGACTGTGGGAGGACCTGGAGGAGGGCTGCCATGCCCCGGAGAAGCTCTGCGAGTAGCTGTTCTGCTTGGAGTGTGAGTATGGCGAGAAGGGTCTGGCTGCAGACCTGCAACCCCACTGTCAGACCTGCACTCTCAGTCACCCAAACTTCCTCTGCAAGTGACGTCACTTGCAATCGACACCTGCACTCTATGGTACCTGCTACGTCACTTGCAATGGACACAAATAAACCGGAAATAAGTTTCCAGTTGTTCGTTCGCGTTGCCAAAGACACTGTATTGAAGCTGTTAAATGGTTTAAAGCAGTGGTCCCCAACCTTTATTTTGTCACGGACTGGTTTAATATCAGAAACTTTGTAAACACAAACAGTGAGCAGCAAACACGTGGCAAACATAATTTCGTATATCAGAATACAATTCTAATAAAACGTATAATAAACACACACAGATACACATACACACGTGGACAAAATTGTTGGTACCCTTCAGTCAATGAAAGAAAAACTCACAATGGTCACAGAAATAAC
>JAODKE010000050.1:1856552-1871108 GCA_026779605.1 Mormyrus hasselquistii | reverse complement strand
AGTTATTTCTGTGACCATTGTGAGTTTTTCTTTCATTGACTGAAGGGTACCAACAATTTTGTCCACGTGTGTATGCACTTACAGCAATGATTCTTGAATGGATTTGGTTCGTTCGAAGTTATTCTCAATCCAACACGTCCCACTACATGCAGATTGCAAATGGTGCAGGTGCCGGAGAGTGTAGGTGTCGACTGCAAGTGTCGTCACTTGCAGGGGAAATTTTGGGTGACTGAGAGTGCAGGTCTGACAGTGGAGGTGCATATCTGCAGCCAGACCCTTCTCGCCATACTCGCACTCCAAGCAGAACAGCTACTCGCAGAGCTTCTCCGGGGCATGGCACCCCTCCTCCAGGTCCTCCCACAGTCGGCTCTCAGCAAGGTCATGCAGTGGCTCCTTGAAGCTAGCGAGTGGAGACCCTATTGCCGCCTGCAGCAGGAAGTCAAGGCCATGGAGGCAGCACTGCTTGACTGCAAGGAGGAGTGCCGCACTCTGGAGGTCCAGCTGAGAAGTGCACCGAGCTGTAGGAGCAGCGTAGCCAATACCATCATGACCACGAGTTGCTACATAAGGCCACCTGATCCGGGGAGCAGGTTCTTGTTGTGTTATTGAAAGTATCAGTTTAAGCTACTGCTTAAAATATCAATAACATCACATCTCCCCTTTCTAGAACCAATGGGTGGACTACCATTGATCCAACAGACTTTAGTTGATTATTCCACCTCTTTCTGCTGGGAGGTCTGCTCCTGTCTGAGCCTGAACATACTAATCTTTAACTCAACCATAAAACAGTAACCTTAACGCTACATCTCTCTGGCTATTAATTACAAAGTTACTTAAGTTATTTTAAACATGTTTTAAACATATTCACAGCGCTTCCCATTTTGCACCATTATATACACATGTTGTCACGGATCGCTCAGGGGAAGCCTCTATGACATCACACAGGGCTCCCCTGCCACGACCCCAGGGTTTCCCTAGACGAGAGACGAGCGGCGGCCGGAGCGCTTCTCCCACACCGGTCCTGAGAACCGGCAGGACCGGTTACCGTATGCCCTCCTCTACCAGCTGATGTCTGTCGGAGTGATTAGAGACCCTTTTACTACGTGCCAGATGCGAGATCTTCTATTTTCTCCCGACCACCGATTCTCAGCCTAGCCCTCTTACTGCCGACACCGATCGCCTGACCACTGCCTGTCCCCGGATTACAAGCCTTGCCTGTTCCCCTGGATTCCGACGCTAATCAACCAACCCCTGCCTGTTTTTTGGATAATAAAGCCTATTTTTTCCCCTTGGACTGATCCACTTTCATGTCCTCCTTATTTCCCGGTGCTCCACCCTGACACATATATATAGACCAACTTATTTGGTTTCATCACAGTTCACCCGGACCTAGTGTTCTAGGAGTTGATGGTGTACTTCGCCTTGACAGTTTATGTACAACAGAACTCTAAAGTGGCACATTATCTGGGGATGGTACATGAGTACCATTACTGCTCTGCTCAGGCAATGCTGGCACAGGAATGAGATGATGGCGATTTTGTCTCACTGTCCCATGACAATCAAGCACGAGGTATGAGTGGTGTGTTCACCAAGCACTGTTCCAGATATTCCCTGTTCTGTCACCCATACTGATTGTCCTGGTGAGGGATTGCTGAGCTCTCTTGTGCTATGATGCCTGTTGTACTGTTGTATATCCCTCATTCTACTGCCCCTTTCCTTCTGGGCAACAGAAGCACCATTGGAAAGAGCAGGATTGAGCAAAGCCAGAAGCATTGGGAATGGCGTGTAAGGCCGCCTCCCTATGAGGAGCTGAGCAGGACTGTACCCAGTTTGCAGTGGGGTAACTGTATGCCAACAAAGCGAGGTACAGGTCAGCTGCCTTTTTGAGGAGATCCTTCACGGTCTTTACTGCATGTTTAGCTTTGCCATTACTTTGGGGGAATTTCCGACTGCTGTCAGAAGCCGTGTGACTGGGAAAATGCTGTGAAGGATGTTCCAGTGACCTGCAGCCCATTATCTGTCATCAGTGTCTCAAAATGCCATGCCGTGCAAAAAATGATTTCAGATGGACTTTAACATCTGTCAATCCCGAGGGAGTTAACAGAGCAATCTCCACAAAAAGTCAAAGTCAAAGTGAACTTTATTGTCATCTCTGTTGTATACAATATCTCGATGCGTAGTCCACCACCAGCAAATAGGTCTTTCTCTCCAGTATGAACAAGTTCACCCCCAGCTTCTGCCATGGGCGCTCTGGGTATTCTGTGGGTATCAGTGATTCTTTGTGGTTCTGTCTTTTTTTTGCAGCATATTCGGAAATTTAGGGCCAATTCATTTACTTGCTGACTCGGGCCTGGCCACCATACTGACTGTCGTGCACGCTCCCGGCATAGTTGTGGGATAAACTTCTCAAGCTGATTGACCATGCCAAGGAAGCTCTCAGCTCACTCAGATTTGTAGGCTCTTTCATTTTCCTGATGGTCTGTTTTCCACGGGTCAGAGCTAATGCATCTGGTGGAAATTACATGACCCTAAAATGTCACCTCTTGTTTTTACAGGTGGCACTTGTCAATGTTCAGGGTGATGCCCGCCTTCTGGATCTTTCACAGTACTGCATGTAGTCGAGCAATAACATGGCACACAACCCCCTGTGACTTAAGTTACCACTCAGTCTTGAAAATGCTCAGGCGCAGAAGCGATTCCAAATGGCAGATGTCTGAAGCAATATTAGTGAAAAGGTGTTATAAAGGTTGTAACTGAATCTTTGATCAAGTGTATTTGCCAGAACTCATCTGTTTTAGTTGTCTTTTCGGGCAGCCCTTTACCTTATCAGTTCCTCCCAAGAGGACTTTTGACACCATATTGTGTTATCAAAAGTAACACACGTGAGTTCATCTGTTGAGAAGATGTGAACTATTTATTGCAGTTCTTCTCCAGCCAAAAAACACGCACATCTGTTTTTTTAAACAGTCCCTTGTGCCCAATCCCCAGTGTTGCCTTATGACATTTTACAGTTGCCTGTAGTTATTTTCAAGCTGCCACTTTAAATAATAATAACACCACAGTTCCCTCTAAGCCATGTAAGGGGAAGGGTCTGCACCTGGGGGTACCTGCAATGCCAGTGCCTGCCAGCAGCCCAGCATTCGCCAGTCTCCCGGTCTCCTCAGCCTCACCAATGCTTGGAAGTGGATGGCTCTCCCCATCAGCGGCTGCCACCGGACCACTGGGACTTGTTTCAAAGTTGAGGTGCAGACTGGGTGTGGTTGCTGGGAGGGTCGAAATTTGAGGAGAGGTGCAGTATAACGCCGGTGAGGTGGCTCCGCATAGCGGATCCTATTAGCATATCCCGATATGCTCGCAAGCCTTCTATATAGCCCATGTGTGTCTTCTTCTAAATATCTGTTCTGTGGACCTGATTGTAGTGTGTACCCTTGCCTGTGTCATGAATGAATGCTGTCTGATCCTGGCATATCTTTACCCATTACATAAATTACCCACTGTGTTTGTACCTTACAGTCCAGCATCAGACCTCCCTGTGTTTCCTCATTTTGTTTCAAATAAAATTAAGTAAACAGTCCATCCCCAAGCGAGCTTGATGGGCCGAATGGCCTCCTCTCGTTTGTATATTTCTTATGTTCTTATGTGTTGTGGGTGGTTGTTTGGTGACTATGTTAGTCCTTTTAAGGGCTTAATAACACAAGGCATTCCTCCCCCTTAAATCAAACCTCCTAGTTTCTTGCCTCCAATACAATGCTTCAGTCTGCTAAACGCTACAGTATCATCAGCAGTGCTTTGGACACGCATTGTTTATACCACACAGCACTGTAAATATGATCGAAGTGGTTAATTTGAGTAGCCCAAATCAAAATTGAGGTTATCGAATTTTCCAGCCTCGTGACATTCTGTTATTACTCTAAGATGCTGTAAAATAATATGACAAAATAACGTCCTTGGAATAAATGATATGACCAGTAAATATATAGCCATTCACATATCAGTAGCACAGTTGCCTTGTACCACACAAGCCAGACCTACACAGAGCAGCAAAGAGAAATATAAGCAAAGACATGCTTCTCAAGGAGAACATCACTGTTAATGTACTATATGAATTAATTCAACCAAGTCTGTTACTAAAGTGTTGTTTAAAGAGCTTTTGACCAGTGTTGGAATGTGTCTCAAATGCGTTTAAACAGACATGCATTTTTTTGTGCTTTCCGTCTAGTGAAATTGTAGTGGTGAAAGCCAAATGCATCAGTGCTGTCTTTGTAAATGATACATTTCAAATTCTATTCAGAGACAGAGCATAAATAAATAAAACAAGTTCCTTACAAATAAAACCTTAACATTTCTAAGAACAATTATCCCATTTTCAGTAGTCTGTACAAATAGCTAGAAAACAAAAAAATAAATAAAATCACATTTTGTGGGTGAGATTTGCGGTTGCTTAATCCAGTGAAAATGATATTCCACCCCTTCTGCGGTTCTCACGCGCTGCTCCATGGTGACGCAGAGTGGGCACAGGAACATCCCCTGGTCACTGCATGTGGGTAGAAACGACACTGACACCGCAGACACTAAAACAATACTCCCTCAGTACAGCACCACTCTTCCTGGCTCTGGTGATGTACAACTACGTAACATAAAACCCTACATGAACCTCCCATATTTCAGCCTTTCAAGACCACAGATTTCCTTTGTCTTTACCTGATGTGGACGAAAAGAAAGCTGTCTGAAGAACTTGTTTATCTCGAAATCCCCAGGCCTGAGGGACTGGCCGGCTCCCCGGGCCTCGCCCAGCCGCAGAATGCGGCCGTCTGCGATCAAGGCCTTTAGCCTCACGCGTTTGACCACCTGAGCGTCAGGCTTGGGGCCTGCTGGCGGGTGCCGTGAGGAGACTGTGACATAGGATGCGTCTTTCTGCTGCTCCTGGTAACTCACTGAGAGACAGAGAGAGAAATAAAGATAAATGTTCGTAGTGTCAGTATACTGACACAGGGAGTAAAATAATATAGCTGTTAGAGAAAAGGAATTCAACGAAAGATCCTGTGGGAGATGGCACTGTGAAATGAACACTTCCTATGCTGGGAACATTGGCACCTTCAGTTTATGTTGTAACATCATAAAAGACACTGTATCAGGCGATATAATGTGTGAGGTTGCAATAAAGCAATAAAGGGCAGTGCCTGGCATTGCCCCACAGAAACCCTGATTGACCACAGCAGGAGGCTAGTAATTCAGGCCCTCAGGCTGTACTTCAACTGAGGCCATGAAGAGAGGAAAAGAGGAAATATCTGGCTGTGTTGGCTTCCGACAGCAAAAGACCAGTTTACCAGTTCAGCTATCTTTAATTGGTCAGTTTATCAGCTTAGGCATACAGTGCAATTCTGTGACCAGGTGCTTTAAATGCTGCATGATTGAGGTGAATTTGTCACCTGCGGCAGTGAGAATGGTGTCTGTTGTACTCGTAAGCTCCACGAGGATTGTGGGGTAGATGGGGTGCAGCAGGTACAGTTTTCGGAGGACTGGATCAGCCGGGGATGCCACTGGAGAGGGCTGCAGAATAGGAATTAAGATAGATATATGAATTCTCGGTTCCCATCTGGGGTGGTGCAGTGAGCAGCACTGTTGCTTCACACCTCTGGGACCAGGGTTGAAATCCCTGCCTCGGATCCATGTGTGTGGAGTTTGCATGTTCTCCCCATGTTGTTGTGGGGTTTCTTCTGGGTTCTCCAGTTTCCCCCACAGTCCATAAACATGCTGAAGTTAACTGGAGTTTCCAAATTGCTCCTACTGTAAGTGTGCTTGTCAAGTCAAATAGGTTTACTGTCATTTCAGCTATGCACACAGTGAAATGCAACATTGTTCCTCCAGGACCATGGTGCAACACAAAGAACAAAAACAGAAACAACACAAGACCGCACAAGTGCAGGCAGGACAGAACAATACAGAGTGCAAGGAGAGCAAATTCTGAGAGAGTACAAGATAAACACAAGAGCAACAATAAAATATTACACATCAATACAACATACAGTGCAGTTGACAAAAACAGTACTAGTTTGAAAGAATACAGTATTATGATAGACACTGTGTTCTAGTAGCAGAAACAGGGGCGTAGCACCAAATTCTGGGCCCTATGCACAAAGAGTGCCCATAGCCCCCCCTCCCCCCCCCCAAAATATAATTCCAGATTCCTTAGGGGCCCTCCCCCCACATGGGGCCCTGGTAACTCAGTCCCCTTTTTCCCCCCACTACGACGCCCCTGAGCAGAAGTGTGCAAAAAATGCAAGATTGTGGTAGATAGCAATAACTAAATAACTGTGCTAACAATAGCAGCAGCATGGTGTGTCTGTGACAGAGGAGAGAGACCCCAATGATCTTTTCTGCTGTCCTCACTATCCTTTGTAGGATCTTGAGGTCCAAAGCAGAGCAATTCCCGTACCAAGCCGTGATGCAGCTACACAGGGTGCTCTCCATCGTCCCTCTGTGGAACGTGGTGAGAACTGCAGGGGGAGGTGCGCTCTCCTCAGTTTCCGCAGGAAATAGACGCTGCTTGGGTTTCTTGGCAATGAAACTAGTGTTAAGGGTCCACATGAGGTTCTCAGTAATGTGAACACCAAGGAACTTGGTACTCTGGTAGATTTTTTACTGAGGATCCATTGATGTTCAGCGGAGAGTGGTCACAGTTGCCCTCTGAAGTCAGCAGCCATCAATTTTATGTTGTCTAAATTTAGAGGCAGGTTGTTGGTTCCACACCAGTCCATTGTCTGTTGCACCTCCTCTCTGTATGCCATCTCATTGTTCCCACTGATCGGACCCACCACAGTTGTGTTATCAGCTAACTTAATGGTGTGGTTTCTTTGTGCCTTGTTGTATAGTCATGGGTCAACAGGATGAACAGCAGAGGGCTGAGCACAAAGCCCTAGGGGGGTCCCTGTACTCAGTGTATGGTACTGGTGTTGCTCCTGATCCTGACTGACTGAGGTCTCCCAGTCAGGAAGTCCAGGATCCAGCTGCAGTGAGAAGCCCAGTGTTCTCAGTTTTCCAATCAGATGCTGAGCAATGATTGTGTTGAACGGTGATCTAAAGTCTATGAACAGCATAAACAGCAAAGTCACATAAGTATCCTTTTTGTCTAGGTGGGTGAGGGCCAGGTGAAGGGTGGTGGTGATGGCATCATGCGCTGAGCGGTTGGGACGATACGCAAACTGCAGGAGGTCCAGTGAAGGGGGCAGCTGTGATATTATGTACCTCATGACGAGCCTCTCGAAGCACTTCTGATGATAGGTGTGAGTGTGATGGGATGGTCATTGAGGCAGGACACTGAACACTTTTTTGGCACAGGGATGATTGTGCTGACTTTGAAGCACGTTGGAATGACAGTGGTGCTCAGAGAGATATGGAAGAAGTCCAAGAAGACATCTGCCAGCTGGCCTGCACATCCCTTGAGCACACGACTACTAATGTTGTGCGGTCTGGCTGCCTTCCGCGTGTTCATTCTGAGCAGAGTTCCCGTCACTTCAACCAAGGCCAGGCAGAGCATCTAGTCATTGGGAGGGTGGAGTGGTCGTCTTCGCTACCATATCATTCTGTGCTTTAAACTGTGCATAGAAATGATACAGCGCATCTGGAAGGGAGGCCTCATCATCACAGGAAGGTGGAGATGTCCTGTAGCTGGTGATGGCCCGGATTTCCTGCCACATGCATCATACGTCCCCAGTGTCTTGGAAATGACTGTGGATTCTCTGAGCATGTGCACACCATGCCGCTCTGATAGCCCAGGACAGGTTGGCCCTTGCTCTTCTCACCTGACCTGGAGGCAGTGTCTCTGGTTCTGAGCAGCGCGCCCAACCCTGCAGTCATCCATGGTTTCTGGTTGGACCATGTGATGATGGTCTTAGAGACAGTAACATGATCGATGCACATGCTGGTGTACCCAGTCAACGACACCATAGGTTGCAGCTTCCCTAAACATTTTCCAGTCAGTGTCCTCAAAACAGTCCTGAAGCGCAGAGATGGCTTCTGGGGACCAGATTTTCATCTGCTTCAAAATGGGTTCAGAACGAGCGGGTTCAGCAAGGTACACGCCAGCAATATTCCAGTATGTTTGCTCCTTAGTAGCAAAGTCCACATACTGATGACATCTAGGTAGAGCTGACTTGAGATTTGCATGGTTGAAACAACAATAAACAGTCTGTCTGGGTGGGTGTTTTGGAGCTAGCTGATGGCCCCTTAAAGTTCAGCCAGTACGCTGTTGGTATTAGCACTGGATGGGATATATACTGCAACTGCGAGCATGGTGGTGAATTTGCGTGGTAAATAAAATGGTCTACATCTAACAGTCACAAACTCTGAAGCGGTGAGCAGTAGCTAGAGACCTGCACAGCATTCCTACACCATTCTGTGTTAATGTAAACACACAAGTCAGGGGGGCTTGTGTCAGAGTGCATTTCTGTTGAAACAAAACATTAGCAAGCCGGTTATCTGTATTCTGTTGTCTGTCATCACTGAGCCATGTCTCCATAAAAACAGAAACACAGTAACACAGCTGGGTAGTCCAGTTTATTGTCAAGCGAAAGAACACTGGCGAGTACAACGGAAAGGATAGCTGGCTGGTTAGTTTTTAGCCTAGCGTGGACCCCTGCCCACTTGGTGTGATTCCGCTTCCTTTCGCACCGCTTGCGATTTTCACACCCATGGCCAGTGACATCAGACGACCCTGCGGTATGAGGGCCTGGCCCTTCTAGCAAACCGAGGTTACATAGCTTGTCCAGCACTCCATCCTCAAGGTTATTTTCCTGTTGCTGTCTTAGTTTTAGCAGGGTCTGGTGGTGACAAACATGTGCACCAGTTGTTCTGATACAAATGTGAGCAAATATGCGGTCGGAAATTCGACTGAAACCACATTTTTGCACCAAAGCGTTGGACCCAGAGAGGCCGCTATGATTTACGGCGCCGCCATCTTGTTTGAGAAGAAGTTTTGTGTGTGTGGAGTGTGTGTGTGCCCTGCGATGGCTGCGATGGCACCCAGTTATTCCCTACCTGTTATTGACCCCACCATGACCCTGATTAGGACAAGCAGATGCTAGATGAATGGAGTCACATCATACACAGACTCAAAATAGAATAAGCTATAGACTTAAATACCATGGCGATAGCTACTGCACATATGAGATCTATTCTTATCCTGACTTACATACCAATGGTCCATCCTAATATAGGCATACATACTGGCGATGCATCCGACCATTTATCAGGTTCTTGGGGGTGGGGGGGGGGGCAACATGCAACTTGCATCAACCCTGGAGGTGGGAGTTGACCATTATACCCACTAAATCACTATGATGTTCATTCTGATAACATTCTCAATAAGTGTTATAGGACTGTGGTGCTTATCTGCCTACTCACTGTTGCTCTAGAGAGGTTCTGAGGTGGCTGGATGTCACCGGCCCAGAACAGAAAAGCCGACTGGCCCGAGCTGGTCAAGAGTGAGGATCCCTCCAGGTGTATACGTGGACACACAAACTCCGCCTCCCAAAGGTTCTGCCCACTCCCGCCATCGATGATCTGCACCTGGAAACCAAAAGCAGACAGTTGACTGTTACACCATGAGTGCACCTGGGAAAGATACCCGTTCTGTCATGTATAGGGACACGCGATACCTTTCTGAGTCCTGGACCGGCAGACTGCTGGATCAGAAGGTCAGGTATTCGATCCCCATTGAAGTAGCCTGGCGTTGGACGGCTAGAAGAGACAAAAATCACCCTTTAGAGAAATGAGACTCCCCTGATTTCCTTTCATAGTCCCCAAGACCCTCTGCAGCCTCTTGTCCACACTTCACTATGCTGCCCATCTGTCATCTGCCATCTTACCCACCTCTGTATGGCTGCGGTGCTAACCATCCACTCTGTTTGGGCATCCTGCTCCTTCAACACTGACAGCCTGCTGGAACCGTAAACCACGACCCAGTTGCTGCTACTGGTATTCATGTCAAACTGGAAGTACAGGTTGTTGTGGTTGCTACACAACCCTGCTGCCATGGGGAGGAAGAAGTCAACCTGATCGGGGCCGCTGAAAATACAGGACAGGCAGGGAATATAGAACTGTAGCTTCATCTGTGAAGACAACCACTGTGTCAAATATACGGTGTTTCTCAATATCGAGAACGCAAAGATCGTACTTGTGGTCTTGGCAAGAGCAGCCTTGCTGTCTTGCCTCCCAAGAACAAACTTGGGACACAATGAATCATGGGATTGTTCTTGTTTGGTGAAGATGCAAACAATGCATCTTTGATATTTGGGGTGGCGCAATAACAACATCCGAGGATTTTCACCATCCTCTGTACTTCTATTCCCGAGTATTGGAACTAGTCTTCGGTAGTGGAAGATGAGTGAAACAGGTACATGAAAATACAAGTACGGCCAAGTATGCATATTGAGAAACACCCATAATATGTTATGCTCTCTGGTAAAGCTCAAGAAAAACTGATCTGAGAGCAGCGGGGCAGTGAGGAAATGGGCCTGTAGTTTAGCCTGAATGATGGACCAGACCAGGGGGAAGGAAAGCATTACCTGGAGATGTGTATAAGGGAGGAGTTGGGCTTGTGCATCTTCTCCCAGCTGGGCTCCTTGACTCTCAGGGCAGGAGACACTTTGCTTCTGCTAGGTGCATTGCTGGTGGCTTGGGTGTAAATGTCTGTGAGCCACACTGCTTCCACGGTGCCTGGGGGTTGGCCAGACAGATCCTTCAAAACACATCCTGCTTGCTGCGAAAATGCCAAATTAATTGTCCGATGCAGGGAACGTACTGTGTTGTTAGGAAATCTGAACTCATTTAAGGGAACAAAAAGAAGTAGGAAATAATATACTCAGGAATGCACATAAGTGGTGCACAAGTACGCATTCACCATATAAAATGATACACACAGCACTTTTTTGTCGTAACAGAGCAAATGCATAATTATGTGCATTTGTGCTTTTATGACAAGAAATAACCAATTCAATACATTCACAGTATGAAGGTTAAAATGAACAGCAATTTCTTGACGGAACATGGCCGCTGCAGGGATTAGTGGTCTGAGCATGTGGCTTGGAGGCTGGTGTCTCTTTGGGGGCAGCGTGTGGCGGGAAAGGGAACCAGTGGCTGCCCTTCAGAGCCAGCTTGCTCCAACTACAGAGAGTAAGTTGGGGGAGGCATAAGTATTATTCCTCCTACAGGAATCAAGAAAGTCTGCTGCCCGGTCAAAAAAAAAAGTTGGCATTTGAATTTTTCATTGGACAGCCTTTAGCTTTGATTATGGCGCACATTTGTCATGGCGTTGTTTCCAGAGCCTTATGCAACATCTCAACCTTTATTTTCATCCAGATTTGCATTTATTTCTCACCAAAATCCTGTATTGACAAAATGAGTTGAACCACTCCATAAAGCCTCCTTCAGCACATCCCAAAGACCTTCAATGAGGTTAAGGTCACAACTCTGTAGTGACCAAGTCATGCATGAAAATGATTCCTCATGCTCCCTGAATCACTCTTTGACAATTTGAACCCAATGAATCTTGGCATTCTTGTCCTAGAATATGCCCATGCCAACAGGGAAGAAAAAAATCCATTTATGATGGGTGGAGGTGTAACCTGCCCATTCTGTAGATTCAGGTACTCAACTGATTTTACTTTATTGCTGCATGTTGCTGAGCTATAATAGTGATCCAGTCATTGGCTCTTAAGTATTTGCTGATATAAATGCGATTTTTTTTGGCCAGGCAGTGTATTTATCATTATTTACAAGTGTCATGACAAAAAACTGGCATGTTTACTGCTGTATATTGCAAACATGTACTTGCACATCCCTTTGTTTTGACTATTCAACAAAAAAATATTCTTCCATTTTTGTACCAGAAGTTCAAGACATAATACTTTTAGAGTCAAAAAGGACTTGTTAAGTGGCATGGTGTGGGGTGTGGGATGATGGGACATGAGAAGGACATCCATCACACACTTCCTGCGTGAAGAAGACAAGCTGAAAAGCAGAGCCATGGGCTTCCTCACCCAGTCCAAAGAGAATGTAGTATGCTCGCTGCTTGGTCACATGCAGTTCAGGCCCGATCAGTTTGCCTTGAGTAGTGACGTTAAAGGTTACAGGGTGTCCAATGGGCCCGCCGGACACCCCCGACAGTAGCAGTAGCGAAAGATCAGACGCCTAAGACAAAAAAGGGTGTTAATTTTTAGCTGAACGGTGGAGTACATGTCTGAACGAGCCAAGCATGCAAGTGGAAATGGTAGTAAAGGAGAGAATTAATCTCAAAGAAATCATATAGACAGAACATCATGCAGAGCATGAAAATAAAAAGGTTTATAGTATCTTCTGTGCAATATACGACAACGACTTGACATAATGCACCTGAAATAATACATGCTTCAGCCGCCAGTGTTAAGACAAAACAAATTGTGAGCATTTTGAAACAACTTGTCTATACTGATCCGTGCAGTGATTAGTGGAAGTGTCGATGTCGGTGTCTGGGCCCACCTGATCGGCGGGCAGGGCAGCAATGAGGAGATCTGGAACGCCGTCTCCAGTGAGATCTGGCACAGACACCACCTGGGACACTATCTGCCCCGGGGATACAGTCCACAGCATCTTACCTGGGTGGTTAGTAAGACATTAAGCTCGGTGATGGCCATTGCTGGGAAGCTACTACAACTGATCTGAGATCATTCGTGTCAGCTTTTAAGTAAGGCAGCTCAGTTGGCTGTTTGTCCTTTTTCTTGGTATCACCAAACATCACAAGGGTTTAATTTTTTTTCACAATCCTCAATTAGGGTGACGATGTTACCTTATCAAATACTGCACTCTGAATGGCCTTGCATCTGCTATATAAACAAACTTGCTTTGGCTTTAACATAACATTCTCTCATAGTTCCGTAACACCGACCCAGTGTGAATGTAAACATGCAAGCAGACAAGGTCAAAAGTTCACCAATTTCATTATTTAACATCCTCTGGTAATGGAAAAGGCAGGTATGTAAACCAGTATAGCCATGATCTAACCAGTGGCGGCATCAAGGGCGCTGAGATGGGCCGAGCCAGTCACTATGCAGATGGGGCCGCGGCCCTGGCCAGCAGGCCCCGAGATAGACTGCCGCTGTGGGAATGTTCTGCGTGGTGGGGCCACGGGGCGAGCCTGTGGACGCATCCCGCACTGGATGGACAAAGCTGGTTCCTTCAGGCCCGTTTTCCACAGCACATTGCCCCGGACAGCAGATACCGCGGCCACGCTGTGCTCTGATGGAGAGTAAAAATGGTGAGCAACAAGGATTTCTACCTGTAGACTCTACCTTCCTTTTTGTTTTAATCACAAATCAGTGTGCAAACGCTTAGAAATACCTTTGCTGTTGCCCTGAGGGCCTCCCAGCCGACTGTCATTGGTCAGCTGAGTGACTGACACTAACACATCTTCAATGGTGTCGTTGTCCACATCCCACAATGCTAGAGGGGGTGAGTTAACACCTGGATGTAGGGAAAAACATACCTTTAGTTTTAAACAAAAACTATTCCTGCACTGCATTGCCATACTTAAGAACACTGGTCGTCAGAGCAGTCAAACAGTGATTAGTGTAAAAGTCAGGACTTCTCTGCTGCTGTGCCTTGCTACAGTCATTATTATTATACTTATTATTGGATCAGTACTAAAACAAACTATTATTTACTCACCTACTTCCCCTAATCCAGTTTCCCACTGTGGTATCCCATTCAACTCCCCCTGCTGGCAGGGTAGTAGAAAAGCACAGAGCAGCACCAGTAATACAGCACAGCAAAGTGGCACCAGGAAAACTGTGGTGCGGATCGCCCCTCTCATCCGAATCCTCTTTGCCTCTGGGTCAGATCCTGAGTCCAAACCAAGCCCACCAGCATGAGTGGACCCTGGCCCCCCACCATCCTGGAACCCAAGATCGCGGCCCTCTCTCTGACTCCAGTACTGCCTGCTCTTCAGGTCGTCTCTTTCCTGTCGGTTCTTCTTGAGATGTTGTTCCCTCCACTCCTCTTCATCTTCGTCCCCTTCATCCACATCATCTTCATCTTCCATAAGCCTTCCTACCCTACCACCACGCATGTCTGTCGTGCCTGAGCCCATACAGTTGCCCCTGCCAAGCCCATTGCGAGGGTAATTGAGGACCAGGTCATCTTCCTCACTCTCATCTTCACTGTCAGCCTGGGTGAGAGGATCATATTCTCCAAGCTCTGAGCCTTTTTTCCCTAAATGGAAAACACATTCTTATTATTTACAGATAATTATGTCCTTTAACGCCAGACTAACACTGTTCAAGTGTCAAAGATATGACAAGGAACATGCGAATCTTTGCGGAATCTAGCAAAAGTCCATTGCACGTTTGCGACGTCTCGCATTTTTTTGTTGGGATGGACGTTTGCAAGATCTTGCGAAAGATTTTGCGGGATCTCGCAAAAGACCACCCCAACTTTGCGAGATCTTCCTTAGCAAAAAGTAGTTTATTCAAGTGTACTACGAGTATACTTATTTTATACTAAAACTGATGCAGTATACTTGAA
>JAODKE010000050.1:1844921-1856452 GCA_026779605.1 Mormyrus hasselquistii | reverse complement strand
TACTTGCTATACTTATACTTATACTCAAGCATACTTAATAACATGAACTTCAAGTATACTACTTTTTGCTAAGGGCTTGCAACAGTTCATGTTTTTCTTGTTTTTCAATCGCCAGTTTTTCCGCTGTATTTCAAATCTTGTGATATGCATGCAATTGTTTTGTTTTTGTAAAACCATTAATTCGATTATTGTACCTTTTGATATTCGTGAGACAATCACACCATACCGCTAAAATCAGTGAAAGTGTCTTTTTGATAACACATTCAAATTAATATAATGGATTTAGTAACAAGTATGCCATGCACGAAGATAAAAATACAATAAAATTACAGAAAATAAAATCATGATAGATAATTTATCTTTGTCATTAACTCCGCGGTTATTTAGGCTGATATCTTAAAAAGAATACCGTGAAAACAACAAATAATATAATACAATCTAGTATAATAAATAATTAGGCCTATGTATAATGTGAAAATATAATACAGCAGAGTGTGACATCGCTAATCCCGTGGTGCGTCACGGACAGCTAGCGAGTACTGCATCGTACTGTAAATACTAAGAAATGGAAAATATTTTCCAGCTATATTTCCGCCATTTCCCAGAACAAAATAATATACTTGATTAAAACATATCGATTGCATTATCATGAATAGTTACTCAGCCTTCTTGCTGGTTGCTATATTAATGACTATAGTGACAAGCAAATAGAAAGCTAACAGTAGCGCATCGTGGAAATACAAAACTAGCTGAATAATTGTAATGTCGGGTGGAGTGGCAAAGCTAACAAAACGGCTAATTTATTCATTTTTCAGAACGCACAGTTTGGTCTTACCAGGCAATTTAAGAGCTCGCGACAGGGCTGCTGCCATCGTAGAGAGAGGAGGATAGAAATGTCACGATATGCGGGCTGTCATTTAAGTCCATAAAGCGGTTTTTAATTCGTTATGAAGGACGCCTCCTTTTGTGGAATTCTGGGACTCGTAGTTTTAAATTTTCTGACCCCATAACTATTTTTTATTACAGCTGGCTAATTACTAAGCCAAACTCGGGCTGTGATTTCACATAATACCTTTAATGTTTTTCTAGCTCTGGTCAAACACGAAAGTGTCGCACAAATGTTTTGGCCTTCAAAAGAAGTAGTATACTTAAATCTCAGGATTATATCACTCATAATGGCAATATCTCGGTATATTTTCAGCAGTAAAAAAATCCGTATTATAAATAACCTTAATGGAAAATACATGTGTATACAAACCCGTGTTGCATACTACATAATTTATTCGTCGGTCACTATTTTATGGTACTGTTTAATAGTAATGAGAGGTGGGTGTGACGTAAGGGTACTGTGGGTGCGCGGACGCGCGCAGAGCTTCCTGAAGCGAACGAAACAGAGCAGAGCGCGCTCACGAGTGCGGAAAGTCAGGCGGCACGGGGCTAAAGGAGGGTAGATTACAGTGCAGTATCTCATATATAGCTAGTGTACGAATTAAAATGAATAATAAATGAAATACAAAAGTACCATCAAAACAAGACGTGCGTTTTACTTTAAAAAATAAAAATATAATTATATTAATAAGTTTTGGTACATTGCTAGCAAGTTAGCTGTCCTCACTGTCGGTGTCATACTAAGAGCACGCCGAATTTGTATAATCCGAGGCGTCAAAATTAAAGATAGATTATGTGGGACATAACTGAAACGGCGTTAGTTTGTTAACTAACTTTATTTGTGGAGCTGTGAAGCCGCGAGCGGTCAAAAAAAAGTTTTATTTTTTGAAGCCGGAAAGTTAGCTTCAGGCTAGCCGTAGGCCCGTCGCGTTCTGTGTACAACAATCGGCGCGTGGCTTGGCTTGTCAGAAAGGGCGAAGATGTCGGCACAGGCGCAAATGCGGGCCATGCTGGACCAGCTCATGGGCACGGGAAGAGACGGTTAGTCCCATCACGTTTTACACATTATTACATTAACTCTTTCGATGGAGGTGCGTTGCGGGTGCTGCAAAAATGGACCAGTGACATCAAGCTTGCAGGCATTCCTTATGAGTAACGAGCCGGTCTGCTATCTTAAGTTAATATAAGCGAGCTATGCCTTCCACCAGGACAGATAATCAAAAACCTTTGTATTATCGGTCTCTGAGGCCTGCCAATATAAGAGCTTTTCTAAAAGCTTGTTAGTACGACCACCGATCACTTATTCTGCTAGTGACATGTGAACATCAAAATTTCCGTGGATAACTGTATTTCCAAATTTGAGTGACACGTGGAAAGTACAACATGAAATATTCTGTGAAGAAATGTATATTTTTTCGAAGAAATTTATTGTAATATAAGTGTCAGTTCTACAAACTATTTTTCCAGTGTAATTCTGTGTTTTAGACATGAAAATTCACTAAAACCATTGCTGAACAGCCATAAATAAACTTTTGATGTTGAAATAATTATGTGGTTTTCTTCCAGGGGACAGCATGAGGCAGAGAATCAAATTCACAGATGAGAGAGTGTGCAAGAGTCACCTTCTAGAGTCCTGTCCCCATGACATCCTGTCTGGCACGGTCAGTAAGCTATAGGACACGACTTGTATGTGTGTTTGTGCAAATGCATGTATCACTATATAGTTTGCATTTGTATAAGAATATTACTTAAAATACTAAACTGCCTATTCTATATGTAGGTGTGCACCCTACAATGGTGTGGCATACCATCCATCTGTCTGTGCTTTGTACTTTCAGGGATAGTATCCAGGCTCTCCATTATTATGGTGCATTGGATAAGTGCTTGTAGAGGATGGATGTTTTGGGTCCTAAAAGATGAGTCCCTCTTTATTAAGTTAGGTGCTGCAGGCAGTGATGTTTACTACAGTAGGAGTGACACTTTTTTCGTTTTTTGAATGCTGCAGCGAATGGATCTGGGGGAGTGTATGAAGGTTCATGACCTGGCCCTCCGGGCTGACTATGAGATTGCCTCCAAACAGCAGGAGTACTTTTTTGAGCTTGACGTGAGTTTTAGTCCCCCTACCGTATTTCATTCTCTGTTTACTCCTGTGTCCTGTGTATTTTGTCAGTGCATCTCTGTGTCCTCTTCCTTCATCTGTGTGACTCGCCTCACTTGTCATGTGCCTATTCCTTAGGCTGCGGAGCACCTGCAGTCCTTCATCGCTGACTGTGACCGGAGAACTGAGCTAGCCAAGAAGCGTCTGGCAGAAACTCAGGAAGAGATCAGTGCGGAAGTCGCGGCTAAGGTACTGCTTCATCCATGTTACCCTGCTGCTGCCGCCATCCGAGATGTGCAGGACGGGCAGTGGCCAATCTCACGTTGCCATTCCACTTGCAGGCAGAGCGAGTGCACGAGTTGAACGAGGAGATCGGTAAACTGCTGGCCCGTGCTGAGCAGCTGGGTGGGGAGGGAAACGTGGAGGAGGCACAGCAGGTGCTGGAGAAGGTGGAGAAGACCCGGGCCCTGAAGAGGGAGGCCGAGGTAAGGGATCCGGCCAGGTGGTGATCGACTCTGAGAGCAGCCAGGAACAATGTGCATCTGCTAGCATTGATCTCAGTCTTAAGTCTTATATAAAGTGAAACATTGTTTATCTGAAAACAGGGGAGTGCAGTGGGTTTATTGTAATTTAGATAGATTTTATAATAAATGGAAAGTGTTCTCATTTAATTTCAGTTTTTCTTCCTTTTAGGATATATACAGGAACTCGATGCCTGCTTCAAGCTTCCAGCAGCAGAAGCTCCGGGTTTGTGAGGTGTGCTCTGCCTACTTGGGTCTCCATGACAATGACCGTCGCCTTGCCGACCATTTTGGTGGAAAGCTTCACTTGGGCTTCATTGAGATCCGTGAGAAGCTTGAGAAACTGAGGGTGAGAAAAGAATGGTATTTTACTGAAAAAGCTGTGTGTGATTTGAGCATGTTGTCAGTGTTTCACAGGTGGAGCTAAATTTAAAGGTAAATTCAGTTTCTGAATCAAAACATCCTGTGATCCATAGATTAACTCATGGATTGACACAATGCTAACATTAGTAACAATTAATTGCACTTGACTAAGTCTGTTTCTTATTTTGGAACAGTAGAGAGGCAAAGCTCTTGGTCTCAGAAAGGTCTTGTTTTCTTCTGCATCAACAGAAAACAGTGTCCGAGAAGCAGATGCAGATGAGACTCCGGAGACGAGAAGAGCGTGACCGAGAGGAAGAGAAGGAGCGCGAGTGGGAGAGAGAGAAAGAGAGGGAGCGGGACCGGGAACGTGAGAAGGAAAGAGAGAGAGAAAAGAGGAGGTAAGACAGTGGAGCCATGAGGGTTTTGGAAGACCCTCACAGTGTCATAAAGATGATGAATGTTTATATTGTGACATGAAATGCATCTTAAGTACAAATACCAGTTTGTGTCCCTCTTCCTCTGTAGAGATGGCAGGAGCTCCTCTTCCCACCACAGCCGACGCCATCACTCCTCTTGCTCAAGGGAAGAAGGAGCTGAGAGGGAGCGGGAGAGGGAGCGGAGGCACAGGCACAAGGACAAGGACAAGGACAAGGACAGACATCGCTCCCGCTCACACTCGCACTCCCACCGGAGCAAGAAGAAGAGGTATGTCACATGCTTTTTGTTTTGTTTGTGTTCGTGAGTATAGACGCTCCTCTACTTACGAATCCTCAACTTACGAACTTTCAGACATACGAACAAAGTCCAAATTGTGTTCGTTTGGCCGCCGTTTTTTGTCCGCAACGTCAATTTTTTTTTTTCTGTGCTCTAGTTCCACCGTATAACTTCTGGCCGCTACTCCCGCCGCACAGCAGCGTAGCATGCAAACTCCCAGCATCCTAGTTCTTTGTACTTGCGTATAGCCTTAAAATGATGTCGAATAATGACTTAGGAACATTTCAAGTTATGAACGGCTGTTCGGAACATATCTAATTCGTAAGTAGAGGAGCGTTTGTATTTGCAGATATATGTTTCCTAGCAGGGTGAGGTTACTATGTCTGTTATCACTGCAGTTAGCCAAAGTAATGGCAGTAGGTTGTGTGCTGATTAAGTGAATTTAAGATATGGTGTCTTAATCTGCGACAACCTTAGACTATTTTGAGGTTCACATATAGGATTTGCTGGTGCAGCAGGCACATCTTATACTTCAAAATGGTTATTCAAAGCTGTCTGCCTTATTCATGTTTACTCTTTATAAATCATTGCCTTTAATACCAGTGTTAATTTTTATTACAGTTTATGACTCTTATTTAGGAAATGATATTTCCTGAGACGTGCAAGAGCTGGCCTAATTTTCAGCTGTCTTTCAGATCTTCCAGAGACAGATCCCCACACTTGAAGGAGAGTGATCAGTCACCATCACTGGAGAGAAGGAAGGAGAGAAGAGGAGAAAGGGGAGCAGAGTGGCTCAGGGAAGGCCAGGCTCTGGGCACAGAAGACTCCCCATCCACAGAAATGTCCAAGGGGAGGGATTTTGGTCGAGGAAGGGAGCGGTCACTGTCATTTGAGAGAGAGAGACGATCGAGCTCTGAAGAAAGGGAATCAGGGGAGTTGTGAAATCAGAGGAAGCATACGATAGGGGCCATGGGGGGAGGGGGGCATGTTGCACACAGCAAGGGTGTAGATTACCTAAGTGGGTGAGAGGCAAGGTGGCCGAAAGATTGGAAAGGGGAGAGATGAATTATTAGAGAAGAATTTAATCTGGAAGGATGGTTTTAGTAGCTCAACGGGGGGACAGACTACAGAGTGCTGGTAGTATATTTACAGAATAATGAAAGCAGGGTAGGCAGGCGGACTTCTGTGATAAAATGTACATAAAGGAATTCTACCTAACCAGTTTTTTTAAGTTGTGATTGTTTTTTTTATTATGATCATTATGATTGCTACAGTTAAACAATTAAAGTTCTGATCCCCTAAAGACTGTTTGAAAATGAGATCTTTACACTGAATGAAAATTCACCGGTATTTATGTTAGATGGCATTGGTACAATTCCTTTTTTTAAGCACGTGATTTACAAATGACTAAAGGAAAAAATTTAATCTTTGTATAAAGACTATATCCATCCATCTTTAAACTGAGAATTTTGTTCAGGTTGTGAGGAACCAACGGGGTGCCAGTATGTAGCACATGAGGTGTAACTTCTATCAGAAGCAAACTGTGGGCTCACAAACATTTGCTATCAATAAGTAGAGGGGGTCGTCTTTTATATTGCTATTGATCCTGCACCAACAAATGAGTAAACGTTCATTTCCATCCATATAACACATGTGCTGGGAAAAACTCCACTGCTAGGGATGGAATAGGGATACCCTCAGTGCAACCCCCTGAGCCACTTTACCACCAAGAATTGTAGTTTTTCTTTGGGAGAGTGTGATTCATAGGTATGTACCTAGAAATATGATACATAGACATTTTTAACTCCATTTACAAAGATGCAATGGTGATTAAATTATATTTTTAACAGATGAGTATTATTGGTAACATATCAGTACGACATACTGACCCAAAGGGAATAGATGTGTGGCATATACTGGAATGTAGATATGGGCAAATGTCAGAATTACAAAATAGGTAGAGATCATGAAAATCAGCATTTTATTTCTTCGTTTAAACAATGAAATGGAAAATAAACAAATATTTATATATCTAACTTCAACCATCTTTTGGGAGAGTCCATCAATATCCTAAATCACATTTCACGAACTAGGTGAATCACCTACGCAGACCGGTACCCATTCAATCTCGCATTTAACCAAATTTAAAGAACGCAAATTTATATATTTTCATTCATCACTAATTAGAATCGATCGCAAAGCATTATGGGACGCCGGAAGAGAAACAAATTAAATACTAAAAGGAGTGACAGTCGTTGAATTAATTATGAATTTATTCAACAACAGTTCAATGGACATATAGTCAAGTCAAAGTCAGCTTGTATTGTATTTCCGACAAATATTAGGCGAGAATATGCAAATGTATCTAAATACAGTTTTATCCTTGTGTTATATTGTTCACTGAAGTTACATTAAATTTGACGTGTACATTCTAAGTTTCTGCTGCTTTATTTATTTACGTTCGTTTAATCTAGTTTGACCCAATTTGGACACCATCCCACACAATGTGACGTAACACATCGGATTGAATGAACCGGAACTACTAATAATTTACGTATGTTTCCATGGACCCCAACCAAGACAAAACTAAAAAAAACAAAAGCGGTAACTTTTTTATTGTTTCTTTATATGTGAAATGCAGGTATTGAAACAATGCTTTAGTAGCGTGGTATTTAGTAAATAGAGCAATCCATAAAACAACTGGAGCAATCCATCAAATAACAATAAAAATATGATGACAGTTTCACGGTATATTCCTTCGTTATAGCCACCAATCCTATCTATTTACACATATTATTCCAAGGCTGAAATGAGCGTAGTACGTTCGCACTTGTAAAGCGAGGCTCCTCCTCCTTACTCTACTTGCACCGCAGCGAGACCGATGGTTAACGCCGCTACATCCTCCAGAATTTCATTTTTGTTCATCCACAAACAAGATGGCAGACCTTCCCTTGGATGAGATGATGCGCCGGCGATTTTTTAGAAATAACATTCGCGGGACAAACAACAGGTATATGGGATATGTTTTGTATTTCATATTATGTGTCTACTGCGATTATACCAGTACTGTTTGTTAGTAGCCGAAGTGCATTACTTAATCATCTTATTTCATCGTACGTTGTCGGTATTGCTATGGATTGTTGGCAGTATTATTATTATATAGGAATTATTATATAAATTGAGTTTGTGGTTTAATCTTACGTGGTGCTGCACGCATCCTGTTTTCCCGACTATACTGGGCGTTGAAGTGTTGGTTTTCTATACAATAAAATTATGTCATATTAAACAGCAGTAACTTTAACTGCACGATTTTTTGTAATTTGTTTTGTTAGGTGAATATTACTGTAACAGGATAGTCATACGTTTGTCTTCTTTCAGCCTTACTGTAGGGCCTAATAATGGCTTTGTGTCCAAGCATGTCCATTATCGAATGGGAAATGCTCTTCTGGAGCTAAAGTCATAAGTCTCAAAACTTGCATGATGGTGATGCACATAAATCAATATGATACAGTTTATGATGGCGAGCTAATGTTTTCCCCCCTCAGACCTCTCGTAGGTCGGGGTGCAGGAGTTTTTGGGGGAACTTTTGACGCCCGACTAAAGATCGGAAATACCGATGTCAGGCAGAGACTTGGATCAGGAACAGGTAATTAAGTAATTAAACCAATAAATGTTACGTTCCTCTATGACTACAGAAGTATACGTCAAGTAATGATGAATTGAAATTCTTAGCATCTTTATTCGTTCTACTTTTCTAATTTTATATCGAAAACTTTCATTGCTGGATGCCTGCTTGGAAAAGCAGAAACATGTTTCTCATTGCAGTGTATTACATTTTTTGTGATTATTGCAGTATTCCAGGTGAAAGATGCTAGAGAAAAACTTTCTCAAAAAGAACTCCGCTTTCAAGTTGGGGGCAGTAGTGCGGGAAAGACCATTCAAGATGCCAGACAGACAATAGACTCTCGCAAAAAACAGCATGGATTGAAACGGCTGCACAGCACAAGGACAGATGACCCACCAGAAGTAAACCAACAGGTTCACAATAACAGGAGTAATGTGAACAAAGCTTTTCTTAATGTGAGTCCCTCCCCTCAAGGATTAAATGTTAAAGTGGGCGTGGCATTGCAGCAGGAGGGTGGGCCCAAGAGGGAGGTGGACGCTCGTGATAGGCTCCGGCTCAAAAGAAGCCCTGCATCATTGTCATCTTTCAAGATCACGAAGACCATCCAGGTAAGATCAAGCATTTTTCGGGATTCCTGTTTTGGCAGCTCGTTGTCTGCTGTCTGTACCTGCTCACGGCTTCATGTCATTATGTAGCAGAAGCCTGTTGTGGGACTGATCAGTGGGATCTGTGTTGGCGTAGCCAGTAGAAATAATCGAGTGGATGAAATGGAGCCAGGAAGTGATGCCGAGGAGGTACACATTGTGTTTCCTATGTTTCTTAGTTGAGTCTGTTTGCACGATGTTTATGTATGTTGCGCTGACGGACAATGGCCTTGTCCGTCGCCGACTGGTGACAGACATAATGACGTTGTGCCAGCATTGATACACTTACTGCCCAGATGTATAGCCTTAATCATTTTATTTGACTGCCTAAGACTTCTGCACAGTATTGTATTTTTTTGTCGTGATTCTACTTAGTCTGTCTTGGGCGAGGAAGACGTCACCCCAGGCAAACAGATGAAGATTGTGACGTCCGGGAACGCACTGCACGAGCAAGTGAGTGCTATTCTGTGAAATGGACTCAGTGACACAGGGATGGGCCACACTTTAGCCTGTTTGATGCTGCAGATTCAGTGTGACATGCTGCCATATGGTATGGAATTCAGTACCCAGGTGATGAATAGGGGGCATTAGGGATCCCTCAGTCTGTCACCCTCCCTATGTCACATTCATGCCTTATGTTTCCCTCACCATGTGCTCTCCCTGCAGGCCGATTCCATCAGCTGCCCCTTTTCTCTCTCAACCCCAATTACCAAAGTCGTCCAGAATGACAGCTACACGGCCAGCCCCCCTGTTCAAATCCCGCCCAGTGCCAGCCCACCGGCTCCAGTTCTGCAGCCCGTGTCTCGGACCCTGATCACTGGGCAGGTCCAGCAGGGCACCAGTGAGGATGCTGAACCTCTTACTGCAACACAGGTATGGGAGTTTGATCTGTCCAGCGTGTTTCTCCATTTAAAAAACAATTTCACATACTTTAGCTTGGAAAAAAACAAGTGTTTTGTAGAAATTCAACAAACAAGAATGGACATTTTAATCCGTAGCCTATAATCCTTTATTTGCCATTTGGACAAGTAAAGTACATTGGACTGCCTCTCTTCACCTGCCCCATCTTGCTTTCCATAGGTTGGGGGTCACAGTGCAGGGTCAGCGCCCCTAGAACTGGGGGTTAAGGGTCTTCCTGAAGAATGCATGGACATGTGATTCTAACTGGCGACCTTCTGATCATTGCCCCATGTCTTTGTCGTTCTCCTGTATAGCCAGCTTTCAGTCCATTGGAAGGGACGAAGATGACGGTGAACAATCTTCATCCACGTGTCACAGAGGAAGACATTGTTGTAAGAGACGGCTTGGAGGTTTTCTTTTTCTTGAAAACCTTTACTGTGTCTTTATAATGTGGTTTGTATAAAATTGTGTGTGTGTGTATACATATATATTCCTTACTGTCAATATGGGTGCATCTTCCACACCCACCCAGGAGCTGTTCTGCGTGTGTGGAGCCTTGAAACGCACACGGCTTCTACAGGCAGGCGTAGCGGAGGTGGTGTTCGTCAAGAAGGAGGATGCCATCACGGCCTACAGGAAGTACAATAACCGTTGCCTAGACGGTATGTTGTGGAGTGGGCTGGGCCTACTAGATTGTTTTATGTTTTGTTTTATGTGATTCGACATAGTAACCAATGAGAAGAGGGTGATATTGGGGCGAGCTCTCTGTTCTTCTAAAATACAAAGAAAATCCTATAAACTGCTGAATTTGCAGCTTCGGTCACCCCTCTCCATCCAACTCCTTTGCTTTCAGGTCAACCCATGAAGTGCAACCTCCACATCCAGGGAAACGTCATCACGTCAGATCAGCCCATTCTTCTGTAAGTGTCTGGGTGCCCTTTTTAGAGACTAGCATTTCAAAGCCAGGAGGCCCACCCAACAGAGAGACCTGCCTTTTTTCGGTGGTTGGGTGTGGCTTAATGTGTTAGGCCTCTGTGTCTTTGATCGGAAGGTCTCCAGTTCGAGTGCCATTCTTGGCAAAATAGTCACGTCTCCATTGGGCCTTTGAGCTGTGTGTGTGTGTGTGTGTGTGTGTGTGTGTGTGTCTCAAAAGTGAACTAGATGGGATATGCAAAAAGAAGCATTCAAATTTACCTGCACTCGTACTTGTGCAAAGATTTCATTTTCATTTTTTTCAAATGCATAAGCCTATGGCCACAGATGATATAGATGAGCCTCTGAGCACAGTACCCCCACCTGTTGACCGCAAATGAGTCGTAAATCTCTCAGAACACTGCTTGTTTTATTGTACTCTGCACTTTATTGTTTTAACTCTACGTTAATTAGATCAACTAAAAGTTTAAATACGCTATATTAATATACTGTGCTGGGAGTAAAGGACGGGGTCATAGTGAGTCAGGTAATTATGGGGCCAGCTCAGTGTTGTGTTTGCAAGATGTTTGCCCTTCTGGATGCTTGCGTCCAGTCGGACATCGTCTAGGAGCGATGCAAGTTAGTGGACTCACTCATAAGAGCATAAGCACATAAGAAATTTACAAACGAGAGGAGGCCATTCAGCCCATAAAGGACATTGCTGCCTTAGAAAATGTGCTACAGAGGGCTACGAGAATGATTCCTGGTCGTAGAGGAATGTCTTATGAGGAGAGGTTAGCTGAGCTGAATCTGTTTAGCCTCGTGCAAAGGAGACTAAGGGGGGACATGATCCAGGTATATAAGAT
>JAODKE010000050.1:1787164-1820863 GCA_026779605.1 Mormyrus hasselquistii | reverse complement strand
CCAGTCCTGTCTTTACCTGCCTGTCTGCCATTAAACCCTGGTTGTCTCCTTGAAACCGGCTGCTCTCTCCTCCTTACTTGCTCGTCACCCGCGAGCGCTGACAGATGTGATGTGATGATGATTTGTTATGTCGCAACTGTATCCACGATAAGCGTTTCAGAGTTATTGCAAGAATCGTGATACAGCATTACTCAACACAATTATTATAATGACAGAACAAACCAGTAAGTGCCTGTCTCACAATGCCTGCATGTTTGGAGGCTACGACAAAGACAGTCCGATTTGAAACAAAGCAATTTCAGCCTGCTTAACGTTTCAGCGTATTTCACGTCTCCGTCTCAGTCCAGTAACGCAGCAATAGGGTAATAATACTGTAAAGCCATATTTGTTTTATGTACATTTGCGCTGTTACGACAAGATATGACAGCACATTTTAACCTTTATCTGGTGAATATGTACCTTATTCAGTGTATAAAAGTTTAAATTTGGAGTAATGTCATGTCATGACTGCACATAATTATGCATTTGCACCATTACAATAAAAAACTGCCATACGTATAATTTTATATTGAATGTGTACTTGTGTACAAGTTATGACAATCCCTGATTATAATGCTATAAGCGACATTTCTTGTAAGGATAGAATTGCTATTTAAGTGGTTAGATTCTAATTAACATTACTACATACATTCCAGTTTGGTTAGTTTGTAAACAAACAAAAAAATTATGATATATATCTTGGGTTGTGATTTTAACCAAAAATATTGTGATATGACATTTTGCCTATATTCCCCACCCCTAGATGACTGTTTAGGTCTTGTCTGTTGTATGTTACATAATTCCACTTGGGCAAGACATGTTACTCAAGCCAAGTCACATGTTCTAGTTGTTTGTGTAATAGTACTAGCTGTAATGGTTAAGGCCGTTCATGGCAATAACATTTGGTATCATTAGTTTGAGGCCAGAGTGTAACACTACTAGTTCAAGCTTTAATAGGAATGTTTGAGTTCCAAGATTTCATTCGAGGTACAAGTCGAAAAAAATTCAATAGACCTGTTCGATTTGGTCACGTTAAGAGGCGTTCAAGTTCGAAGGTTCTCCTGTAAAAGTAATTTGCTAATAAAAGAGCAGCTTGAAGTATATAATAATTTTTCAAAATCTTCTAAACAAAAGGGGAAATGGCATATCATCACTTTTGAGTTAAATTGGATCTATTCTTAATTCCATGTACAGCTGCAATGATATGAAAAATTCACGGTATAATTGTATCTCAATATCACCGTTTTCGATATATTACAGTTTCAGCACCATCTGCAATTCAGTAAATATAATACAAACATATGTGGGCTGTCACAGTTAAACAATTATTTTAAAATCATTATGCATCACTATTTTTTTTATTTGTTTAACAAATGCAGTATACCGAAAAGGGAAATTAGCATGACTGGAGATTTTTATTAGAGACCTTTTAGTTTTTCATTATGGAATAGGATAGACATACAAAACAGGCACAAGGGCAACAACCGGGACAGAACCTAACACAGAATGGGAAACACAGACAGGCAGATGAGGAAGGGAGACACAGGGGGAACACCAATAGGTAGAACGAAAAGGCCAGGAGTGAACTCGGGCATGACAGGAGGACGAGGAGCCGAGACAGGAGACACAGAGGGATGAGGAGGAAACACAGGCGGCCAAACAGGAAAGGTCGGGACAGAGGGGAGCTCGAGGGAGCCTCAGCAGGCAACGGGCGGCAGCTGGAGAGGCCGCAGGCAACCAGGAGTCAGAACGGGACCACAAAGGGGGCAAGGAGACAGGCCGAGGGACAGACGGAGGAGTCGAGGAGGGAGTGGGAGGGGGCACCAGGGGAGACGGGGAGGTAGTTGGAGGGGTGGGAAGGAGGGTGGTGGAGCCGCGGCAGGCGACTGTGTAGCCACAGCTGGCAAAGGCGCAGCTGACCGACGCGTTGGAGGAGGGGGAGCCACAGTCGACTTGATGTTGGGGAACCCGCAGGAGACCAACGAGGTGTCGGAGGCGGGATCCACAAGCGGCTGCCAAGCTGGAGCCAAAGGACTCGCAGGTGCTCCAGCCAAGGCAAGAGAGGGTGAGCCAGGGAGCAGGGTAGGTGGGACTCTGGCCCTGCGTCTGTGTCCTCTCCCTTTTCCAACCACTGCTCCTTTCCACCAAGGGGAAAGGAGCAGTGGTTGAGAGGTCCAGGACCTCCTCGGGGACATGGACTAGGGTCACAGGCACTGGGGCAGGAGTCCCAGGAGCTGGAGTCCCAGAGGCAGGAGTCCCAGGGATCTCAGGCAGAGCAGCAGCTGGAGGCGGGGCCTCGGGCGGAGCAGCAGCCAGAGCAGTTGGAGGTGCCAGGATCTCAGGTGTGGGCGGAAGTGGGGCTGTAGCAGGTGCCTCGGGAGCCGGGTGTAGCTGCAGGTGGAAGTGGAGCCACAGCAGGAGCCTTGGGTGGAGCAGCGAGCGGAGGCTCGGGCAGAGCAGTGGGTGGAGCAACAGGCGGTGCCGGGACCTCGGGCACAGGCGGAGCCGCAGTAGGGGGCTTGGGCGGTGCAGCAGGGAGCTTGGGTGGTGTAGCAACCGCCAACGCTGCAGCACCGGCACTGCAGCTGGAGCCTTGCTGGATGGTGCGGTAGCCGCCTGGATAAGCACGTCTGGCACCGGCGGGACAGGCAGGACAGGCACGTCTGGTTTGAGCACAGCGAAACCAGCAACAGGCAGGCGTGCTTCGGCACAGGCGAAGCAGTAACAGGCAGGCGGGTTTTGAGCACATCAGCCAGGGTTGGCGCCTTAGGAGCAGGTGCTGCCCCTTTAAAAGTCTGCGGGACCTGCGGGATTGCATCCTACACTGCTCTGGCCCCTTTCGGAGTCAGGCAAGTGTCCTGGAAGGGGGAAGCCACCTGCGAGGGAAACTTGAAATCTGGGGTAATCCCTGCCGAGTTCAGGTTCGGGCGGGGTTCCTCCTGGTTACTGGCAGGGAGAGAAGCACAAGAGAGAGAGGTGGCTCCCAGGCAGATTTCCCGTGCTTCCTGTGGTGCCCTCACTTTACACCTCTTTTTGCTCCAGTGAGTGGCAGGCGACCACGTCGCTTTTGGAACAACGGACAGCGAGTCGGCAACCTCCGCTCTGTGCAGCGCAACAGGCGGAAGTCCCAGAGATTCTCGTGCACTTCGTTAATGAGGCGCACGTTCCTGGATGGTGTCATTCTACTCAGGAGGTCGCCAATCCGGCTGGCGACCAACACCACAGGGTCCTCCCGGACCTCGGGCTGGTTCAGCTAATACAGCACCTCATGCAGGAGACTAAAGCACTGGCTCTCGGTTCACTGCAGTGCGTTTTCAGAGAGATCTGACATTCTGTCACGTTCGCTGGGAAGGACAAGCAGGCGAGGATGCAGAAGTAAACAGGTTTATTGTAGACGGACAGGGCAGACGGCGACGAACATCAATGACAGATCTGGGGAAAACTGACTCAGATGTGGACTAAATACACAGGACAAACTGAAAATAACAGGCAACGGGTGATCACAATCAGGAAGTAACACAAGGTAACAAGGGGGGTGTGGCACACAGGAGAATTGGACTAGCCATAGATGTGCATTTGTGAGTGAATAGTGTGTGACTGCATCCTGTGTCCCATCCTGGGTTGTTCCCTGCTTTACACCTGTAGCCTCTGGGATAGGCTCCAGACCCCCTGTGGCCCTCAATAGGACAAGCAGTTTCAGAAAATGGATGGATGGATGGGTTTTATTTTATTGAAGGCTTAAACCTTAAAATGAGGTTCTTTTCAGTTATTGACTGCACTTTCAGTGGTTGTCCAACTTCTGTTTTTAGGGTCATTTTGTCTCGGCATGAAAATGAAGGACTCAAGGGCAGGTATAGAGAGAACTATAAGGGGCCTTATTCAGCCAAAAAAAACAGGAGCAGGGAAACAAACTGGGACCGCGAGGGGTCCAAGACTAGCACAGGCAACAGGAGGATAGACGTTAATGACCAGACTTGGGAACACAGGAATGGGAAGCACCTCTATATGGGACTAATAAGGGAACTAACGAGAGGCAGCTAGGAGTGATTTCCATATGAGGATTAGGAACGAGAGGCAAGACAAGAGGGATAATCAAGTACCAGGCGTGGCTTTTTAGGATCATGACAGGGAGGAGACGGGCAGGGATATGAGACATTTGAGAAATAGGTTTTAGCTTTAAATAGGTTTTTGTCCATAAGCACTCAACTTCTGTTTTGCGATGTCATAAACTAAAAAAAGTGTCTGTTGGTAGAAATAGTGGATCACAAATATTTTATGTCATAGCTGCTGTGTTTGATTTATGCATAACCTAAATAGGCATAATTGATGTTTGTCTTCATATATTGTCACGTGATGCAAGGTAGAAGCTGTCCCTAAAACAGGTGATGTGAGTTGTGATGCACTGGTAGATAGAAACGCATCAATTGCCATTTTCTTGCCCAATTCCGATTTCTGATTTTTTACAGATGTGACCGGCCGATACTGATTTTTATATATTTCGATTTTCTTTCTAAGAAATATAATTGAAATCAACTTTTCTTCAATGCAAATTTTTACTTTCATAATAAGAGAAATGATTAAACTTACAATATGCCCCAAACTACACTTTGTTATAATTATAGTTATAGGATCTCTTCTCACTTCTCAAATCTCAAAATAAAGTGGTCTGTGACTGGAAAGAGGTACAAATAACAATTAACTGAAAATGACTTGCTGGAACTTGTGTGCAAATGCCTGATGGTTGGGCCTTCACCCATGGGGCCTGACAAGGCATGGGCCATTTTACAATTTAGTGATTTTGTGACAACAATGAAATGTGTTTGCTGCATTTAACCCATATGTGACATAGCAGGGGGCTATGTCACAGTACAGCCATTCCCATTCCTGTCCGGTGTGCCCTCTCTCGACAGTACATCTTGCGCCCAGAGTGCATACATTAGGAGGGGATACTGTCAGGATTCTGCCCTGCCTGGCCAGCAGGTGTTCCTGATCATCCTTTTCCTAGTGTTTGAGTCTTCTGGGATTTGTGAATTGACCCACACCTGCTTCTTGTTGCCTGTAGTCTTTAGTTTTTGTTTGGTTGTTATTGGCCCGGACTTGTCCCTCGTCTTACCCTCATTATCTGTGTACAGTATATGTGTGCCTGCCCTTGCCCTTGTTCCTTAGTTGTTCATTGTGTGTTTGTAGCTGTTGTTGCCCCATATTTGCTGCTGTTCTGCATTGGTTGTTCCTGTGTCGTTCCATTCTTATTCTTGTGTTCCTCCCTGCCTTGGTTTTTGTCATTTGCCTGTGACCTGTACTACGAAGCGGGGTTACTGGCTTATCGGGGTAATTTGTTGGATTTCCCCACTTCGTAGTACAGGCCACTGCTTTGTTTTTAATTCCTTGTAGTCCTTCTGTTTCTTTGTTTTTTTTTGCTTAAAATAGTCCCTTCTTGTAAGCCACAACATGGATTGTCCATCCTTCCATATGCCCATCTATTACAGAATGACCAGATGGTTCTGCGGCTTATCCAGGGAACTTCTTTCCATATACTGGTTAGCCTTGTAAACCTTTACCAGCTCCTGGATAACACATGCAAGGCTCCAGCCAAGATGCCTCTCCAGGATGTGTTTCTACTGGGAACTTGAAATATGCTACTCCTTGGGTCCACAGACTCATGAACAGTGTAGGGTGTTTGTCAGTTTCCAGCCCAGCAGAGAAGCCCCCATCCTGTGTCCAGCCTAGCAGAGAGATGGACCTACACCGAGCCTCCAGAGCCTGCCATTGAAGGGTCTGCTCCAACTGAATCTTTAGCACCCAACCCATAAGTGACTGCCTTGCTCAAGTCTTCAGTGCCTGGCCCAGAGGGGACTGCCAAGCCTGAGTCTTCAACAACCTGTCCCAGAGAGGGCCTTGCAACCCCAGCCTCCAGAGCCCCTGCACGAGTTTTCACCACTCGGCCCAGAGGGGGCCACCCAGACCTAGTCTATGGACCCTGGCCCAGAGGGGGTCACCCAGCCCAATTCTTCAGTGTCCAGCCTAGAGGGGGCCACCCAAGCCTCTAGAGCCTGGCCCCAGAGGGGGCAACCCAAGCTTCTAGAGCCTGGCCCTAGAGGGGGCCACCCAGCCTGAGCCTCCAGAGCCGAGCCCAGAAGGGGCCACTCAGCCTGAGCCTTCAGCGCCCGGCCCAGAGGAGGCCATTCAACCTGAGCCTCCAGAGCCTGGCCTAGATGGGGCCGCCCAACCCAAGTCTTTAGCACCAAGCCCAGAGGAGGCTGCCCTGCCCAAGTCATCAGCGCCTGGCTCAGTGGGGGCCACCCAGCCCCAGCCCCCAAGAGCCAGGCCCAGAAGATGGTGCTCAGCCCAATCCTCTAGAGCCAGGCCCAGAGTGGGGTACTCAGCCTGAGTGTTCAGTGCCCAGCCCAGAGGGGGCTGCCCAACCCGAGCCTCCAAAGCCTGGCCCAGAGGGGGCTGCCCAACCCGAGCCTCCAGAGCCCGGCCTGGAGGAGGCCATCTGTGTCACACCCACAGTCTGTCAGATCACCAGTGTCTTGTCAATGGTCTTGCCCTAAACATCCCAAATTCATTCACCTCATTTGCTCCTTTGCTTCCTGGTCCTGTTCCTTTTGGTCCTCCATTTGTGAACCCCCATGCTCAGGCAAGTCCCTGTATCATCTTGCAGGTCCTGTTCCTCCTTGTGTGTTACGTCCTATCCCTAGTCTATGTGTCTTATAATTTATTTTCCCATCCCCTGTGATGTTCCCCATTCTGTATTCCCCATCCTCTTGACCCTGACCCAGCTCCTTTTGTTCCACCTGTCGGTCTATTTTGTTTTTTCTAGGTTAATGAAGTCCCTTTTAGTGAGCCATGGTGTGGACCATTTGTCCTTCTACAATGTCTGTCTGTACCAAAGCGAGAAATGTGTGGGAGAAGTTTTGTGAGGCTATGGAAAATGACTTTTAGTCAGCCTTGCAGAGATTCTGGAAAATCATCACGGGGAAACAGGCTTTGTCCACATTCTTTATAGTAAGGATGGAGTGCTCTTGATTTCAACTGGAAATATAGTCGGGCAGTAGATGGAGTACTTTGAGGACCTCCTGAATCCCACTGACACACCATCCTTGGATGAAGTACGGTTAGAGGACTGAAGGGCTGAAGTCACTGAGGTAGTCAAAAAACTCTTCAGTGGTAAGGCTCCTAGGGTGAATGATTCACCCTCAGTTCCTGAAGTCTTGATGTTAGGATTTCTTAGCTGACATGTCTCTTCAACATTACGTTAATGTAAGAGACAATGCCTCTGGATTGGCAGACTGATGTGGTAATCCAAGTCTTTAAGAAAGGGGACCAGAGGGTGTACTTCAGGGGGATCTTACTCCTCAGCCTTCTTGGGAAGGTCTATGTCAGGGTACTGGAGAGCAGGGTCCATCCTTTGGTCAAACCTTAGATCCAGGAGGATCAATGCATATTCTATTCTGGCCATGGAACAAAGGGTCCACTCTTTACCTTTACAAGAGTCCATACTGGAGGGTTGTTGTGAGTTTGCCCAACCAGTCTATATGTGTTTTATGAAAAGGAATGTGATCATGTCTCTGTGGCTGGTACTTCAGGGATATGTGGGGCTGGCCCACTGTTACAGGCTATTAGGTCCCTGTACAACTAGAGCACAAGCTTGTTTCACATTGCCAGTATTAAGGCAGATTCGTCCCTGGTGGGTATTTGACTCTGACAGGGCTGTCTTTTGTCGCTGATTTTGTTCATAATTTTTATGGACAGAATGTCTAGGGGCAGCCAAGTGGTGTAAGGTGTCCGTTGACCTCAGGGACATATCTTTGCAGATGATGTAATCCTAATGACTTCATCGAGCTATGACCTCTGGCGTGCACTGGGGGGAAGAGGGTTTGCAGCCAAGTGTGTAGCAGTTGGGATGAAGATCAGCGCCTCCAATCTGAGGCCATGGTTCTCAATCAGAAAACGGTGGATTGCCACCTCCAGGTTGGGGATGAGTTACTGCCTCAAGCAGGAGGAGTTCAAGTATCTTGGAGTCTTATTCACAAGTGAGTGAAAGAATAGAACAGGAGATTGACTGGTGGATCAGTGCAGAGTCTGCTGTCATGTGGACATTGTACTGCTTGATGAAGAGAGAGCTGAGCTGAAAGGTGAAGCCAGTTGATTTACTAGTCTATATATGTTCCTACCTTCACCTATGCTGGCTCTGGGTAGTGGCTGAAAAAAATTAGATCACAGATACAAGCGGCAAAAATGAGGTTCTTTGGCAGCATGTCTGGGCTCAACCTTAGAGATAAGGTGAGGAGCTTGGACACCCGGGAGGGTAGAGCTATTGCTCTTCAGCATTGTAAGGAGCCGGCTGTGGTGGTTCAGGCATCTAGGATAACTTCAGGATGTCTTGAAAAGTACTCTGGACATGTCCAACCAGATGGAGACCCAGGAGCAGACCCAGGAGAGATTGTATTTTTCGGCTGGACTGAGAACACTTTAGTATTACCCCAGGAGAACTGGAAGAGGTGGCTGGAAAGAGGGAGGTCTGGGAATCTCTACTCAGACTGCTGCCCCTGTGACCTGTGCCCAGAAAAGCAGTACACAATGGATGGATGGTTCTCAACAATAAATCCATCTTTTTTTCCAAATCAAAAATTGTGTGTAGCTGAATGAGCTTTTGGGCTAATTTTGTTAGCATTACTTGCACCCTCTATTTCTGGAGAAAATGTTGATACCTTTTGACTGTACTAGCTACCTAACCAGCTAGGTGAAGGATATTGTTTTTCTTTACAGGAATTTGTTGTGCCTGCATATTGGTTATGGAAAATCACAGTAGATTGTCACAGCTTTTGGAATTAAAAACGAATGAATGTGAATCGGGAATATTAAACATAATGGATATTTCATGTGATTATAACACATTATTAGCATATTTGTGTATGGCATGGATATTAAAGTGTTGTGACATCATCATTTAACTCAGATATAGAACAGCACCAGAGTTACAGTATAACTATGCATATTTCAGATTTTTTTACATGGTATACTGTTGTACTGTTGCACCACTAATTCCATGTTTCTGTTCTGTGTGCTTGCATACATATACTGTAAGTATGTTAAAGCCCGGAGCCAGAAGGTAGTCCTTGGGAAGGTACAGCCAACACTGGTGTCTCACTATTCGTTGTCTCATGTGTCCAAGTGGACATAACATCACCTTGTATTTTCAGATGCAAAATTATTTTAACTGAAATGTGTTTCTGCACCTTCTCAAACCATGTCTCTGGGGGAAGGGTGCTATTTTGAGTTAGTTAAGACATACAGGCTGCAAGAAATTTTTTAAAAGAAGATTTTTTTTGTTTTTAGTACCTTTTAGTGCAGTTTTTACTTCCGTATAGCGAACTCTTGATAGTTCTGAATTGCTTGGCATCCTGTGCAGGGTGTTCCTGTGCTCACTGAGATAGGCTTCAGGTTCACTTTGACCTGACACCGGATAAGCGGGTGGATGATTTAGTGCTTTTTAAAATAAGAACTTTATCATATCTGTAGACTAAGGTCACTCAAGTTTATTGTATCTGTAGATTGTCTCTTTTTTTGCAAAAATATTTTGAAGTGCTTCTTTCTACTCATTTGCTGACTTAATTAGGGAAAAGGCACTTTAGCACTTTTTTCTTTTTATATGCACAGTGAAATAGCACTTCTTTGTCTAATTTGACTAAATTATGCTCTTTTTTGCATAATTCATTTCAGATCACGACTGCAGTAGCTGAAGCCGAAAGCAGCATATTGTTGATCTGGCTTTCTTGAATGCCTTGAGTTGTACATTCTGCAGTAACCATGAGACTTGCTGGTGCTTCGGATCTGTTAGTGTGTTTCTTCATTACAGTTTGCAGGAATGACTCTTTGTTCTAGGTTTTTTTTTAATAATATAAATAATAATGCAATAAAGCCTTGTCAAAGAAGGGAGGGCTTAATATCTAATTATTGCTAACACCCGCCAGCTAGTCAGCAATTTACGTTTCAGCCTGCGTCCCCTGCTGCTGCTGCTTGTACGGCTGGGGGGCGTTGGTTCTCTGCTAATACTGGAGCTATATTTGCTGCATGTTTTTCTGCAGAGAGTGAGCTGTGTGTAGCCTTGTGTGTATCTTATCATGGGGCACTCTTCACTTCCGGAATTCTGTTTTGTCTACATGCCAGCAATAAAAGCAGTCATTGAATCTACAGCGATGGCGCAACAGTCCCCTGAGTGGGGTGACAGTTTATTGCTTCCCACATTAAAGGGAAATACCATGTGATCAAATAATGAAGAGCTTGAAGCTCTTTGCTTCAGGATGTGGGGTTTATCTATTTCTGGGTACATGCAGGTATATCATCATGATTATTTTACTGCTTTCTCTATAAGGGGACCTCTGTAGTTCAAGGGAGAAACTGCATAGGAACAAGAGACATTTTCGATGTGGAGAGAATGCTTTGAGGTAGCTGGCATTGACTCCAAATGCAAATGGCTTCCCAGTGTCCTACAATACCACTCACCGTCTTTTACACTGTTCTGTTATAGCAGTTTATAAACACCAATATCTGTCTGCTGTTTTTCCTCAAGAAATCCCAGTGTATTACATACACAAAATAGAGTAAAAATTCTAATTTTCCTGAAATGTGAATGTATAAAGTGATAGGAAGTATATTTTAATTTTATTGTAACAGATTATTGTATACAAAACTGCACATATGGCACACAAGGACATTGTGGCATACGCTGTAATTCCCTCCCGTCTGTGCCGTAAGACAGGTCCTGTGGGCTGCGCTTGTTGGCTGAAGGAAGCAATTGAGAGAACTGGGTTGCTTGTGCAGTGCAAAGGCTCCGCCCCTTCGTCTGTGCCTCACGGCCAACCCTCCCCCATCTCTTGCGCAGCTCTGTTGACTTACTCTGTGTGCTCCTCCTCCCCCACTCCCCTTCCCACTCTGTCTCACGCTGCCCAGTCCTCACACCTTCCTGTCTCACTCCTGCTCACTCCCTCAGTCACAGCATGCAGTTAGATTAACATATGGATTGAGGAGTCTATTATCTCTGAAGTGGGAGAAAATGCGAAGCTCTTCACTGCTGTGTGTTGCAGTGTATAATCCCTCTTGATTCTTGTAGCAGGGAAAACAACCATTTCCATTTTACCTGCGTTTTACAGTCCACCAAACAAGATATGGAATGTATAGACAGGAAAAAGGAAGAGCTGTGCGAAAATACACATTGTGTTGCTTGTGTGTTTATTGTGCATGCTGGAGCAAATCAAAATTGAGGTTCATTTGGCATAGTGCCTTTCACTGGAGTTTTGAAAGCTGTGCTGGCTTTGATGGCATGCTTGATGATGTAAACAACTGGCCTTCTTGATGCACAAGAACATGTTAAAATGATATTTATATATAATATACATTATATGTATCTTTTGTTTTTTTTGTGTGTGTGTCTGTTCGAAGGACCTCTATGGGTGAGTGCTGGTACTGCAGAATCACTAGCAGACATTTTAGGTGCAGTATAGCTTGTTTCTGACTGGCAACAGCAAGCTGAGACACAAGCACAAAATGGCTGACTGGGGCGGGTCTTGAATAATGACCTGGTGTGAGGTTTTCCTTTTCTATGTTTTAAGATTCAATTTTTGGCAAATTTGTGCAAATGTGATTTTTGCCCCTTTTTGACAAAACTTTGACAGAATTATTAGAATTCTCGGCCAGGAGAGTGGATCACAGACGTCATAACGCACATCGACCAGTCCAGAAGTTAGTTTTGTCACTGATTGGTCATTCAGATTCAAATATTATAGCTGGCATGAAAATCTGCTGCATGGAAGAATCATCAGGATTAAGTTATGCACAAACAGTTAAATGAAGTTGTGACCAAAAAGCTGCAGGTTGCAATCTCAAAACCTGGACTACTGCTGTGCCCTAGAGAAACACATAATGCCTGAATTACTTTAAGGTTAACAAGCGGGTTGCAGTGTAAAACTTAAAGCTTTCTGTGTTGTTTTTAATACAAATCTGGTGTGACATAGTGTAGATGGTGTTACCAACTGGATACTAAAGGAGAAGCGAGTGTGCTACAGGAATTTATTGATCAGGAATGCAGAGGAAAGAGACTGAATGGTGCAGCTCACGTGGCATATTTTAAGGTGTAATGACTGCTACTCAGAGTCGTGAGGAACAATAGCGCATAGCACTGTTCATGTCCCTTGAGGATTTCAGTAGTCTGGCATGTGCCATAGCGCTACACTGGCTCCTCCTACTGTTTTTTCTCTACCCTCCCCCTGCCTTCCTGTACCCTGGAGCTTTGGTGCACTCACCATATCCTAACACGCATCCCACGCCCCCCCCCCCCCTTCCCGTTTGCCTTTGTGCAGTGTTGTATTCTTTCACCTTTCGGTTCCTCTTCTCCATGAGCATTTTCACCAGTCTTCACAAAATTGGAGGGGGGGAGGGGTTTGGACTCGCTGGCGTTATCTGGAGTATCTAAAGTGAGAGTGAAAATCATTTGTGAAATTAGTATTACACAATAATTTTTTGTTTTTCTGAACAGTGAAACAAGAATTGCCATGGTGGATAAGGTCTGGACACATTTATGTAATAGTGTGTGGAGACTTGGCAAATCTGCGCAATACTTCATCTCAGAAAGTCGCTTTTTAAAATGCGATTTTAATGTATAATTGAAAAACGGTTGGAAGGCTTAGAGATATAATACATTTATACAGATCTATAGACGTAGACATGCACTCACAGACTGTGCTCACAGGCGTGCTGTTAACACTGAAGGCTGTGTGCTTGGTTGCATTGGGAGGAGTCTGTTAAGAGACTTGAAAACAGGAAGCGTTATGTAGCTGAATAGAAGATTCGAAGAGTCACACTGCCGAATGTATTGAAGATCAAGTAAGACCTAATATTTATCTGTGACTCTTAATACAATTTCATATTTGAGTTTAAATAATAATTATTACATTTTTGACGGGGGCTTGCCGTTTCTTCGAGATTTTTCATATGAATGCGTTTTATAATTCGACTGAACTGATCTTTGCAATGGTACATGTTTGCGCTCTATTTCTGTTTTAAACAGATGTGTAAGCGATATGTATTGTGTAAAGTTTCGCGTTTTTCAGAACGTCGATCTGCAGCGGGGATTTTGCCCCCCCTTTTTGCTCCTCCCCTAGCCCCGCCCCCTTCCGCTTTACTGCTTGGTGCGGGAGCGAGAGAGAGTGTGAGTGTGACTGTTGGCTGTCTGAAACAGGAGTGCGCTCACAGACGGGCCTGCTCGCGCTGTACTCCCGGTGCGTGTGATTGTGCGGAGCTCCTCGTGTCACCCTCGGGTCATTGTCTACGCAGTCAACTGACTTGAGTAACAGACTGATTAACTGATCAAGTTACCGACCGAATAACCGACATAGCAGGCGCCTTAATGGCTGACTGAAAGCACAAATGCACAAACTCTGAACAGCTAATTTTGGCAGAATATTTCTACAGCGCTTTACGATTTAACAACTGGATTATTCACACTTTTCGGAAATCTGAAAAGAAAGGTAAGTTTTTCCGTTTGTTTCATTTATTTTGTATGATCGATTACAATAGCATTTTTGGCAGATTATGTGTAAATGTTAATGATGTTACTGGCAATTTGATTTTCGGGTTAGTTTATTGTTTTTATCACTATGCTTTAGTGTGCTTTTAACGGCTTCTGTGAATTATTCTGTTTCGCTGTTTGTATCAGTATGCGAAGGGTTTATTGAAGAAAATAATTGAATCATTTTACAATATATATGGTTAAAAGTTAAATCAGGGTTTAAAATCTTATGGCCTATTGTTAGAAAGTTTTATGTGGTTGATTTTCATTGCTCTTTTGTCACAATAAGAATTTATTTTAAGTTGTGCTTTAATATTTGTGTTTCATCACTTGTATTTTTTATTTTGCCTTGTATAAAGATTATTATATGGGTAAATGAACCATTTACAGAAGTTGCGGGAAAACAACCTGTTCAAACGTTAATGAACTAAATGAATGGAAGTAGTTAGGAAAGTACATTGCAACCAGTCATTCTTTATAGTTTATCTCATTTTCAGTCATTTGTGTCTGATGTAATGTGTGACTTCATGCAGCTTTTTAGAAAGCAATGACCATCTGGCCGGCTTGAATTTTACTTGGACATATCAAAAATTGCCAAGCAGCGATTCTTTTTACTGTATATGAAGGAAAAAAATTGACAACTGTCAGAATGTACACTTGTAATTGTACTGTAGGGGAAAATCACACATTCACCATCAGTTTGTCCCCAGTCACTTAGTTTCAAATTCAGGTACAGCTGCTGGTACTACATCTGTTTGGGGAGCTTTCAAGTCAGATTTATTGCCATTACAGTATTTTTATCTGATCTTACCAACGAATAACTTTCTGTGCAGTTTTACATATCACACACATGTAGTCATGCAGGTTCAACATAAATCTTATGTGAAGCAGGAACAGTGAAGAAGTGAAGATTTTGATGAGGTTGCAGTGTCCCATGCTGTGTTATGACATTGGGCAGTTTGCTTCACTGTTGTTTTGTGGCACATCACAGAACAGCAGCCTTTCATTTACATTTACTTTACATTGGGTTTGTTTATCAGATGCTTTTACAAGTGAGGCAAATAGCACATTACAGACACGTGACTGTCAAGCAGCTCTATTGAGCTTCTAATCGCTGTCCAATTATACATGTGGTACGAATCCTCGAATGATGCAGAATCCTGGACAACCCACCAGATAAATTCAATTCCCTTCCTTTTAAGTCTCAGAACTATTTTATCAGTGTTCGGTTTTGCTGGAAATACCTAACTCTGGAGGCAGTTGAGTTCTGTAATTATTAACTTTAATGTATGAAGCTGTAGAGGTATGAAACAAAAGGTTATGAGAAGGTATGCACACCTGGATCTTTGAGAGGTATAAATGTTCATGTTTGTGAGGCCTGGTGTTTAGGTGACGACTGAGGAAAAGTAGCGGGGAGGTTGAGATGTTGCGTTGCTGGGGGTGATTTGATCCCTATGGCTGATTTAATTCTTCTGCATAGAATCTATGACCTCGGTACTACGCAGCTGTACACTCTGCAGCATAGCCTGATGCACACCTCCCCAGAAATGAAACTGCAGGGGTCAGGCTACAATGTAGGGTACTTAGTTACCGACAGTGTAGATTCTAAAGGCCTCTAGACAGCCCTAGCGTCGCCTGTGTGTATGGCAGAGGAGGTCAGTGGTGGTGCCATGGTGTGGATTTGACAGACTGACGTAAACTACTTGTCTTTCTGGAACCTTCTATGTTAACATGGTGAAAAAGAAGCTGGTATTTATTTAGTGTAAGTGGTGAGAGGACCTTGTCTCTCCTTGACCATTCTCTCCTTTTAGTAGTACTTTACAACAGCTCTTGACAGCGCCTGTACGTCAGATGTTAGGTGGATGGAAAACATGAAGTAAAACTAAGATGTTTGGCAAAAAATTTTATTGCCCGTAACAGACTAGACCTGCACCATCAGCAATGGCAGGAAGCCCTGGTTCCAGGAGACTATCAGTACTCCAGTTTATGGAATGGACAGCAATTGATCAGATACTATATAAGTTAAGAATGAATCTTCTGTGAATGGGAAATAACAACATTGTAATTTTTACAGGTTATTGTCTTTTTTTTGTCAGGCAAACAAAGACATTTCAAGACAGAAGACATTCTGTGATTTTGTGTGGACACCGTTTAAATGTCTGGATGAGCTAGAAAGGTCAGATTTCAAAAAGTTACGTGTTGTCTCGCGGGAGACAAAGGCAATTTTCTACAAAAATGCTGAAATATGTGCTTAGTTGTAGCACCTGAGGATGTCTTATCTTTGTGGGGGAGGGGCTCAGGTTTTGCTTCTACTGTTTCATCTGTTATGCAATAAGGTTAATTGCTATGGTACTCCAGCATCTCCAGGGTTAGTAATTTCCAGTAAAAGCAAACAGAGATGTGGTCTTTTGCATTGGTGTGATATTTAGGACACAGAATATGTTACCAGAATGTGACGTGTTCACAGTCTTGTGTAGAAGCATTGAGGCACCCTTGATATGGTTAATCATGTTTATGAACACTGTAGTGTAGCCAAGGTTGTCATCGATGAGGGTCATGATTATGCAGCTCAGTGCACTGTACCACTGCCTGAAAGAATTCCAAACATTTTTAGGAAGTTGTAGATAAAGATGGAGGGGCAACTGGCTGATTTGTGTAGTGCTGCAGCGGCAGATATTTCTGGATTAATGTGTATTTGTAAACACAGATGGCATTTCCGTGATTGATTCGCTAATTATGTCTAAACTATCAAAATATTTGTGTCCTTATCTATTTTTTAGACAATTAAAGTTACATGCATGTTATAAGCCAACAATTGAGGATATTAATACCCTTTTTTGGCAGTGTTAACTGTTGTACAAGAAACAGATGGATTATTAAACCTTTATTTAATATCTTTTTAATATTGATTTTGGTTGAATAGCTATTTGAAGAGTATAATAGTAACGCCACTCATAATTTGACTGCAAGTCTATATTCAATTTCAGAGTAATTAGACTTGTTTTAAATTGGTAGCTAATCTTTTGTGTCAGTTCTTGACCTCACAGAAATCTAGGCCACTGCTGGAATTCCAGAACATTTTGAAGGTCAGTGCATTTGCCCAAGTATGGCAGTTGGGTATAATTTTAAGTTGCACTTGGAGTTAATAAAGAAAATCAAACTTCAGTAGGATCAATGAGCCTCATGTTTTCATTGGTTGACTGCAAAAAAGGACTGAATGTTGAAAATGTTTGGAATTGTGAATGGGGGTTCGCAAAATCAGTAATGGCAAGTGGGTCTCCTCTAAGAGTGAAGAATGAAATGTTCTTTAATCATCCATCCATCCAAAATTGTTACTGTACACTAAAAGCTATTCTGTGGGAAGTCTATCCTGTTATTAATGAGTATATCTTTTAGTATAATCTCTGATATGAATCGAATATTTTACCTGAGCTTATATTTGTACAAAGCGGTTGCCTTAACTTAATCTAAATTTGAGAAAGGTAGAGAAATTAAACATATGTGGAAATGTGGGGATGGTGGGTGTATAAGTAGCCAGTGGAAACTAAGCGAAATGGCCAAGGAGCATTTTGGAGGAGGCCAACACCTGGCGAATGCAGGAGAGTCTTTTGTCGTAAATGCGTATAAGACAGGGAGTGCCCTTCTCTTCTCTGAAGATGCTTGATGACTGTCTGATAGTGCTCCCTTTTGCTGCAGCATCATTAATAAAGAAGCAGAACCTCTCACCCATGTAACACTCGTGTCTCTAACTTTGACACCTCTTTTGACACTCCTGCTTATTGCATGTTGTAGAAAAAGATTTTTAAGTTTTATTTAATAACCGTTTCTTTTTTTGCGCCGTAAACACCCTACTATTCTTTGCTCAGTAGAAACATTTGGTAATGCTCGGTTAATTCTAATTAGTTACTTAATTGATTGTGTGGTTCCCTTCCTCTGTTTTCAGTGTCCCCCCCCCCAGTCTGCTTAGCTCTCACAGTGGTACAGTCCATACTCTGTAATTTTCCACTCTGTCTCCCTGACTGTTTGTCTGACTGTTGAGGTGGGGGAGGGGTGTGCAGCACTTTCTACTTGCATTACAGGAATCGATTTGCACTTGGATGTTGAATGCTCACTGGAGATGGAAGAATTCTTGTGGACTGTAAACATTATTTGTGTAGAGGTGTACATCATTGTGATATACAGAGAAAAGTGTTTTTAATGCAAGAGAATGAGTCTGTTCCTGTATGTGCGGATCATATTTCTAAGGCTGTGTTGCTTCATGTTTAGATTGTCTGATTCGCCTTTGAAAATCAGGTGGATCACCCAATAGCATCGCAATGCTTATTCACATTGCATCTTGCAGCTGGATTGCACAACTTGGGCCAACGTTGCAGGGGTTGTGAACAAAGGCAAGCATTAACATGTTAACAGTCCCTTTATCTCAAGTTGTTGGGGAGGGGGAAGTGTTAAGCAGCCAGACTTTTGCTATTGATGCGGTCCTCTGACCTTGCAATACCCCCAGTAGCTGCAGCAGCACCAATGCAGCTGTCTGCTGGAATTTTTGCAGCACACTTAGTTTGCATGGCTTTGAGATGTGGTGCTTATGGTTAGATTTACTGGATGCACAAATATCAATAAACTAGATGTTTGCAGTGCCATTAAGATATTTAAGGCTTATTTGTAATCCACAAACTTATGCATGTGGGTGCATATGTGCAGTTTCTGGTTAAGTGCTGTATTTTCTAGTTAGGTTCCAGATCTATCTGGAAAATATGGGTCATACTGAAGTTCTACAGTATTCACAATTCTGTATTAGGTCATGGAAAAGACCAGTGCCCAGAATATTCATCCCGTGCCATAACGTGTCAGTAGCTTAACAAGCCTAAACTGGTTCAAACTGGTTTCCGTTAACTTCCTGAGGCCAATTGGCCCAAACAAAGGTGCAGAATTTAAAGTGGAAGTCTTGGAAGTTTCCCTATCACATTGTGTTTCTAAAATAAGACCCCAAGAAAGTGTGTCTGAGTGAACAAAGGACAAAAAAATGCTTTGGTGAGAACTTCCAGTGAAATGTTTCCGTGGTTACAGCAACATGCTTTCCAGACTGTTGTAGTTGTTTTCTCATGTCTTCGTGTTTACAAATAAATTCAGAGTCTGCTCTCGTGCGTGCAGTGCCCTTTAAATTATTAGTGTTCTAAAATGGTCAAATCAATGTACAGCAAGCTCACTAAACATGAATCACAGATAAGGGGTGCCCTTACAACTTTCCAAATAAGAACATATCTTTTTGCTTATAATACTGAATTGTGTATAAGGCGAGATTTGATTTTGGTGTCAGTAAGTGTGAATTGCAGCTTGGCTGCTTCGTATTGTCAGTAGATGTAAAATTCTCCACCCCCACGATTCGTTCAAGTCTCACAGTGGTACATTCCGCAGTCAGCTGTAATTTTCCACTCTGTCTCCCTGTTCTTGTCTGATTGTAACCGTGGGGGAGGGGTAAATGCATTGCACGTTTGTATAAGTGTGTCAGCAGATTGTGTGTCTCTTGGGAGGTGTTGTAGTGGTGTTTTGTTTGTAATTGCGGCATGCTTGCTCCCCTTGTAACGGATGTGTGATAATTGTGGACGTAAAGGTGCCGCTTTCACTTTGCTGATGTATTTCTTTTGTGGCTATGTAAATGCATCATTGGAGTCTGCTAAGGTGTTTCTGTATTTGTCTAACTTTTTTTGTTTCACGTTTGGGTGTGTGCTTGTGGGCCATTCTTTTTGCACTAAAATCAAAGACCTTTTGTGCACCTCTCCCCTCCTTGAAGCTCTCTTTGGTACAGCCTGCATTCCACTCTGCTTTCCTCATGTTCTTTTCTTGATCTTCAGCTGTTGTTCACTCTCACGCAGACAACAACAGTATTTGCTGTTGCTCTTTTAATGCTGTTGAAAAATATTAACTACCAAATGGGTATTCTGAGGTTGATCACAGTAGCAGATAGAATGACAGTCAAGAATTTCTATGAGTAAAAAGGACACCTAATACTTATAGGGAGTCTACAGGTTCACAACAACAAATTAAGCAGGCAGAATGTGTTTTCACAGAATTTTTTCAGAATCCAGTTTTCCAGTTCAAGGTTACTTTATTGTCATCAGCAGCTTCATACATGTACAAAGAGAGATGAAACAACATTTCTCTATAGCCACAGTGCAACATATAGTAACATATATTACACTTAACATCACAGTAGCAGATCGTGCAAAGTGCAAACAAACAGTAAATAAATGGTGCAGAGATAATAAATAGTGCAAAGATGTAAACTTTGTATGATTTGTGCAGGATGTTGGGCAGGATTTACCCAAACATAACACACTGCAAAGTGCAGTAGCAGAATCAATACAATACAAACAATAATAGACAGGATGATAAATAGACAGCACACAATTCCACAGTTGTAAGTATTTGCATGTCAGTGCTTAAATTGCCCTAAATGACAAGGTCTGGGGTAATCGTGTGAAAAGGTGGTATAAAACTGGGGGGAAAAATGTATTAGTAGTGTACAACGTACAAGTCGGCTAGTCGAATTCAAATTCAAGCAGCCCGAACATTCCAGCATGCTGGAGTGAATTGATATCGGTGATGGACCACCCTTTGCACACTGATTATGCAGGTTGTAGTTCTGTGGACTTTGACCCACAATGCTGTTCTGTCCTTAGAAGAGGTGATTTATGAGGCATTGTTTTCCTTGTTTTTCCCTGAGAAGGTGTTTGCTTATGACTCCACACTCTGGTGCCACTAGGACGTATCTCAGCTTGGTTTTGGGGCATTTTCCTTGCTGGAATCTCTCTGCTGAACTGCTCTGGCACCGTTGTTTGGGCCACAGGGCCCCACAAGAACCATAACCGCTACTCAAACCCAGCTGACCTATATATCACCATAGAAATGGTTTCAACTGGACTGCTATGTATCTAATGCAGATTTACGCATTCTTCTTTAGGTCCACCACATTTTCCCTCTTTGAACCCATGAGCAGAGTCATCCTACATTCACACAGGTAGGAAGACTGGTAAAATGGACATGTTGATCAGCCGTGTCGACTTTATGCCATTTGAGTAGCACGGTTAGCGATGGTGTAATGTAATATGTAAATGTAATAACTCACACTTCGTAAAGCATTATGTTATCTTTGTATCCCCATGTTGTTAAACACCATTTTTAACATAGTGAGCGTCATATCCACTGTGGATCTGGAGTTCAGAAGCCCAGAAAGGAGTATTAAAAGGGGTTGTTTATTGTCACAAAACAGTATGCACATATTAGAATAGCTAAACATCCCTATCAATGGAAAATTTAGTTAATCGTTATCATTATCTTTGTTACTGGGCAGACTTGGTAGGTATGTTCAGTGATTGGCTCTACAGAGGGAACCAATGAGAGTGCTGGGGGAGGAGTCAGAAACGCCCCAGCAGTTTTGTGCAATGGAAGATTTTCATTTGTTCATATCAGTTAAATTTGATTATCTATCCTTCTTCATTAAAAATACAAGAGATGCTTTTCAGCTTTGTATAATTTACTGTTCACAATTTTCATTGAATCAACTTGATCCTGTTATTAAATACACTGTCATTAACTGAGTTGAATGGAACAATCAATGGATAGTATCTAATTTTAAGAACTATATATATATATATATATATATAACTGGTTTTTATCTGAAATAAAATCATTCCATTTCCAGTGTATGAGTAGACTTATTTTACTTTAAAACAAAGTTGTAGAATGGAAGACATCATCAGTAAGAGATCGCCCCCTGGTGCAAGTACATATCAATTACATCTCATCTCTCTTGCTGATTCATCATCCCCTCTGAAGTGCGTGCTAAATCGGTGGTGGTGAAGCTTTTCTTCTCTCCTCAAGGTGAAGCATGAATGTGGCCATAGCAGAAGAACCCCAGAAGAAAGTCTTCAGGGCCAGAAAAACGATGAAAATAAGCGACCGGCAGCAGCTGGAGTCTCTCCACAACATTCGGTCGTCTCCTCCCAACACACCCCCACCAGTGAACGGCAAGCACCCCGAGGGGGCTCAGACAGAGGCCGAGAATGACAAGGAGAACCGGGAGGGCATGGCCTCTGGCTCGGACTCTTCTGTCTCTGTGGCCCTGACTTCGGCACCGTCTCCGGCGGCTGGGGCTGAAAGACAAACGGAGGATGCTGAAGGAGAGACCGTGGGAGCCGGTGAGAAGGAGAACAACGTGTCGAAGGAAAATAGCGACACTGAAAATGAGGTGCGTTGGGAGGGATGAGATGTTAGAATAACTGAGAGTTGAGATGAGTTTGGACGCTTGTAGGAAGTTCTGAATGTGGACTGCAAACGTTTGTTCACTGCCTAAATGTTGGCATTTCTTTCCAGAATGATGGTTCCAAAACAGAAACCAGTCCCCCGCTGGCTGATGAGCTCGAACAAGCTGGCAGTGATGCACCCCTCAAGATCTCTGAGGATGCCTGCGGGGGAGCAGGCGGAACAGCAGGGGCCGACACCCGGCTTAAACCGACAGGCAGCATGGAGACAGATTTGGATAGTGGCGCCCCCATGCTGGCCACCTCGCAGCCGCAGTCCCCGCTCGCCCCTGGAAACATCACCTCCTCCTCCCCTTCTTTGTCTCCATCCCATGCCCCTGAGTCTGACCAGGAGGTAAAGGAAGGGTTTCTTGTTCTGAGTGAAGAGGAGGAGAGCCAGGGAGAGAAGGAAGATGGAGATAAAGGGGAGCAAGATGAAGAAAAGATGGAGATGGACAGTAAGGGAGTGGAAGGGGAAAATTCAGAAGTTTCTGCCGAGTCTTCCCTGGCCCCCAGTACAGGATCCCCACTCGGAGAGAGAGGTAGTTGTCATGAGGGATCTGTCTAGCCAGTGAGCTGTTTTGGTGCGCTGGGAGTCAGCTTGCTTTGATTCTTTATGGTGAACTATAAAAGTGAGAATAAAAGGCACATGAAGTAAACTGTAAGCACATCTAATCAGAATGGGTCCTCATTTATTCCAGTTATTAATGATAATCATAAATAAGATGTAGCCATTTTGGTATGGTTTCCTGCCATCCAACCGATAAAAGATGTGACAATGAGCTTATTATGGAGCAGGCAGAGTAACTGGGTTAAGGGACTATGAGCTAAATATACCTGTGATCTGTGAGTAAAGCAGCGATTGTGTTGTAAAGGCTGCCGTCAGCTGATCATTAATAATAGAGCTGGATGTGATGTCATGTGACTCATCAGAGGGAGAGGAGAGCACGGGCTCTGTGCGGAAGCGAGCGCGGTCCACGGAGAGTGGAGGAGAGCAGGATGGAGGGGGTGTAGCAGAGGAGAGTGAGGAGAAGAAAGCCCGGGTGGAGGGGGAGGAGCTAGAGGCCCAGCTGGAGTTGAAGATCAGCGGGAAGCCGGGAAGCCGGCAGCACCTGGAGAAGGTGAGCACAAGCGCAGCGCCTGGAAGGGTTCACTAGGGGGCGAGGCAGTGAAGAGGTTTTCCAGGTTCAATCTTCCATATGGTGGCCTCCCTCTTGTACGTCCTTTTTGGTCTGTGTATCACTTATGCAAATTGGGGCTTGAGAGCACCCCCTTACTCTGCCTATATGCTGCCCCACCTGTCCACAGGTGGTCCAGCACCTGGTGGCAGAGCAGCTTCGAGTTCTGCAGCTCACCGTCTTTGACCGGAGCCTTCAGGAGCTACGAGAGCGGGTGGAGCGCATCGACTGTGCCACCAAGCACCAGCACTCTCTCAACACTCTGCAGGTATACTCCCACGCAACACCTGAACTCCGCCCCATTACAGTGAGCCTTGTAAAATAAGCCTGTGTCTGCATTCTTCTTCCAGGCCAAGATCGCGCGACTTACCAAGAAATTTGGAGCTGCTAACCAAGCAAAGGACAGCACCAGTAAATCTCAGGAGGTGAGTGGACGGGAGCGAAGGTCCCAGGCACTGGCATTCTACCAGGGGAGCTATAAAACACACAGAGATCCCTTAAATAAAATATATCTGTGATATAATTTTTGTAAAGCTTCACTGGAGAGCTGTGTGGCATTTTTACTGCGGACACCAAACATCTTTTAGTGAGTTAGTTTTTTTTTTTTCCTCAGTTGTTGCATGTTTTTTGTGAGATTTCAGACCCGAGCTTCACACTCTTGTCGGCAGAACTTGCGTATAAGGTGCCAGTCAAACAAACCTCCATCCTTTTTTCTCAGGTGGCCCCTCCCCCTGCAGCTACTGCTACCATGGCAACCACACCCACCTCGAGCACAGCCCCCACCTGCCGGTAAGGGCCCCTTTCCTCCTTTTGCACCCTGATGCCTGGATAATATATGATTAATACATTAAGGGAACCAGGCACCTGTTTTTAGTTTTATTTTTAAGTAATTTATTGTGAGGTTGGTCATCCAGGGTGTTGAAGAAACAAAGGGCCTAATATCTGACTACTAGGACTGAGAAGCAGCTTAGACTTTGTACTTTTTAAAGCTGACATTTTTTTTGGTGGGGGCACAGCAGCTCTGTTGGTAACACTGTGAGATCACACCTCCAGGGTTGAGGGGGGCAATTCCTACCTCTGCTGTGTGCGTGCGTGCGTGCATGTGTGAGTGTGTGTGTGTGTGTGTGTGTGTGTGTGTGTTTTTGTGTTTTTATATTTCTATCATTGTGAGGTTCAACTTATGAAATACACCTTCAGAGTGAGGTTCGTTTGCAAAGTGAGGTCCTACCCCAACTCTCAAAATAAATTGTGTCTAGAAGCTACTGACAATTTCTCACTGATTTTCACCTTGTCTGTAATGACCAGATATCTGCCATTTGATCTGATGTTTACTCAAGTTAAGTATTACACACACATTAAAGAAAATCTCGAGGAAAAAAACATGAAGTATAGTAAACATTTGAAAATCATATTCTTAAAAACATATTTCAGTTATTGAAATGATATCCTTCGGATTATGCAGGCTAAATTTACTTGAAATATCTAACCAAACATACTACCATTGTGGTAAATCGGTATTATTACTGCTGAATGAAAAGCGGTAGTCCATCCATTTAAAGTATTAAAATACAGGTTTTGAAATGAACACTCTTAAACGTGAAGAGGCATAAAGGCCTCTTAACTGACTGCACCTCTCAAATCATACATTGTATGGCCGTTGCTAAGAAACAGGGTGGAGCGTGGGGCCAGGGTAGAAGTAAATGCCTGCAACTTTACTGAACGTACATGTATGCCGTTAAGACCCGAAACTTCACATCTTCATCATCAAAAACTGCGGCAGGTGAGCTTTTACGGTTTTCTTTGCCTTGTGAATTAAATGTGTTCATGTGTATTTATTATATAATAATATACTAAATATTGATGTGTTTGTCTGTATGTCCTGGTGTGTATGTGAGCGTGTAATGTAATTTAATATATAGCTGTATGGTTGTCCCCAGAATTGATCCTTAGGCTACCTAGGATAGGCTCCAGGCTGCTTGTGTGAAGGGATTTGTGTATTTTTCTAAATAAAATAGGGTTGTCAAATGCGTTTAATGTGTTATTCGTTGCAATTAATTAAAAATATTTAACACAAAAAAATCTAAGAACAGAATTATCGCAGCTGACCTGAGACATGGATGATGCAAAACTTGTCCAAGCCAGAGACAATAGAGCTTGGCAACCAACGTCATCACACAGTGCAGTGTGGGGCAACCAATGTCATCACACAGTGCAGTGTGGGGGAACCAATGTCATCGCACAGTGCAGTGTGGGGCAACCAATGTCATCGCACAGTGCAGTGTGGGGCAACCAATGTCATCGCACAGTGCAGTGTGGGGCAGAACCACCATAATGTATATTGAAAAATATATATCGGAAGCATGGATCCTTTTGAAATCCAAAAGAGGAATTGATTTGTGACCCCAAAGCCTTACCTCTCCTCACGTTTCTCGATATTTTTAGTTACCTTGTGTGTGTGGCGTAAGTGCCTATACCACTGCATAATTGCATAATTTAAAATCATTGGAAAACGAAGTTACTGTAAATACAACTTACTAGTCTTGACATGTAGTCTGAATGATGTCATCTGAATGAAGAGTAAGCATTATTACACCATATTAAGGTGCTACATTAAGTTTTTAAAAATTATTTTTACACTTTTTTTGATGTATACTTCATTATACTCGATTAACATGCGATTAATCGTGATTGATTTGTTTTTTTTTTTTAATCGATTGACAGCCCCAATATTTAATACAAAACTGGAATATATAGCAAGCCATGTAAACACGGACATTTTCATCTAGACATTTATCCATTATCCAATTGTTATTCCATCCGGGGTTACAGGTGGCCTATCCCCGGCAGCCTAGGGCACAAGGCTGGGGAAAACCCATTGCAGTTAACATTTTCGAAATTGTTAAAGTTTCAGTCAAAGTAGTCAGTAAATGCCCATCATATTAATCACTAACCATCACTAATGTAAAAAGGCATTTTTCAATATCAGTAATTGAGTTAATATAGAAATGCCTGTTTTGCTATCAAAATTTGAAATTCTTGATGTTAAACCAGATTGTTGAAAATTGTTTTAAAACTTGTTAAATGTGTGTGACTTTATGTATTCATTCAGTCCAAATGCTTACCTGATGTGTTTGTCACTTTAGGTCAATGTCAGAAAAAAATCTGAATCTGAAATGGAATGTGGAGTTGCTAATATTTTAGATGAAAACACACACAGAAATTCATCAGACACCAGAGACGCATCAAAGCATGATGCAGATCATGATTTGGCGGAAGAATTTGAAGAGTCGGTCTCCAGCATGTCTGAATACCAAGCATCCGACGATGAGTCCGACTCCTCATCACAATGTTTTGATCGTGACTGTACTACTGTGAACTCTCACCCACCTACAGCTGGACACTTTAGTAAAAAATCAGTATCTCTACAAAAAACTAGCACAACAAAGAAATTGGACAAAAGACACTATTGTGTTTATTGTCATAAATCAAATACAAAAATAGCTCGTCATCTTGAAAGATGGCACTCAAAGGAGGCAGATGTGGCACATGCTTTGAGCTTTAGAAAAGGTTCAAACTCTAGAAGGAAATTGCTTGAACAGCTTCGCAGCAAGGGTGACTACTGCCATAACATCAGAGTTCTCAAAGAGGGTTGTGGTGAACTTGTCACTTGGAAACAGCCTTCAACCAATACATCTGCTAATGATTACCTTCCCTGTCAGCACTGTCTTGGTTTTATCTTAAAGAAGGACCTTTGGAAACATGAATGTTCATGCCAACTTAAGGCAGAGTCCATGTCTTGTATAAAAAAGCAAGTCCAGCAAGAATCCATGTATCTCCTTCCTTTACAAGATGATGAAGATGAAGAGTACAAAAAAATACTACTGAAGATGCAACCTGATGACATTTCCATACATGCCAAAAGTGATGCATTAATATGTAAATATGGGAAAATGCTTTATGTGCATAGTCAAGATGCACAGCGTGCATACATTGGTCAAAAAATGCGGCAACTTGCAAGGTTAGTCATGGCAGTAGGTCAACTTGAAAGTAGAGTGAAAAAACTTCAGGATTTAATTGTGCCATCCAGATTCAGACTTGTCATTGATGGTGTCAAAAGAGTGAGTGGATTTAATGCTGCTAAAAAGAAGTCTACAGTACCATCTTTGGTCCGCAAACTTGGATATTCCTTGAAGAAATGTGCTGAGATTGTAGTGGCTGAAGCTTTACTGGCAGAAGACAAAGAAACAGAAGAAAGAGCAAAGAGTTTTATCAAGGTTTACGATGCACAGTGGAGGGCTTGTCTGTCTCGCCGTGCCATCTCCTCCCTTAATCAGAGTAAGTGGAAAAAGCTGGATGTCATCTTTCTTACGGAAGATGTTTCACCTCCAGAAATTTCTAGAGAAAGCCTGAGGAAAATGCAAAGCAGGAGCTAGAAAAGAACCCTAGTCCAATAGCTTGGAGGGGCTGATGTGAGACACTGCTGCTTGAAGTCATACTCCATAGTAAGAGAAGGGAAGGTGAAGATGCCGAAATGCTACTCAAAATGTACGAAACTCAAAGCACTGCCCCAGTAAACACAGATGTGTATAACAGGCTTATGAAACTGGAACAGAGACGCACATTCAAAGGAAAGTTTTTGGATGAAATTAATCTTTCAGCTGAAGGCAATACATAATAGTATTTAAAATGCGGTAGTCATTTCCATAATATTCAAATGTGAATGATAGTGTAACTCAGTTAATGTCTTCGTTGACTGGCTGTCATTTTTGATTCATCATCCAAATCGCATTTCTATCTGTACCCTGGAGTTTAAAGTAACAAACTATAATGATCAGATAGATCTTAGACAAGTGCTTGCTACTGATTTGAAAAATGTTTACAGCTGTGTAATGAAAATGCAATTTGTTGATTGTAGCTTGTGTTGGACGATGTTGAACAATGTTGAAAAACACTAAGCATAAAGTCTGTCGTTTTACATTAACAAACATCTATTTTGACATCTTGTGCACTATTTGAAATTAATTTCCCTGTGCAGAAGATAGTGACAGTGATGATGAGACTAGAGCACTGAAGTCTGGATTACATAAGGAGACAGTTTGTTTTTGATGTTCATTTCACTTGGTGTCCAGTCCTTCTACCAGTCAGGCAATAATGACATAGTCTGCAGGAAAACAGCCTTCTGCATCCTAAGAGGTTACACCCTCCCTGCATGTGCTCTGTGCATCTCCTTATCATCCAGCAGGAGGCTAAGCAGCATCAGGACTAAAACTTCTAAGCTGAGGAACAGCTTCTAAGCACCTCACCCCAACGCAAACATGGACATCACCACTATGCACAGCCCAACTTTGCAGCCATTGTCACACAGCGTTTCTGCTGCCCCCCTGATATCTCAGACGGCACTGTCACTTTCAGCCCGCATTCTACTTTTAGTGTATATTAACTGTGTTTTTATATTTTGCTGTATTTTTCTTTTATCTGTGTTATTTTTCATTCCGTCGTTCTGCTTTTGTACTGTGCGCCGGGACCCGTGGAAACCACGTTCTGTTCCATCACGTTGCATAGTGTGCTGATGTGTAGGAATGAAAATAAACCTTTAAATCTTGAATCTGAATCTTAAAAAGCCATCATTGAATGCAGTTTTTTTATCAGCGTTTTGATCTCCTTTCAGGGAAAAAAAAAATGTATGTGTGTGTCTGTATATGCGTATGCATAGTCACATATACCTAGCTGTGACTGTCATGCTGTCTGTGAATTTGTGTGTGTGTGTTCGTTGTGTGCTAAGACACAGAAGGTCAGATGTCTGAGGTGTAGCCTAGGAGTGAAGTCTTTCAGCCAATCCTCTGTAGTTTTGGCACTGTAAATACTGAATAAGTTAAATTCATCATTTTCATATTAGGTCATTTTTGCTCCCAGATTGCAATTTATGTTATGTCACCAACCTAGATATTTTATGTTGAGAAATGTTAATGCATTTTTGGTTCTAAAATAAAATATATGCTAAATGTCACTGGATTGAAATTTTCACAAGTTCACAGGCCATTGCATATACACTGCAGCAGTCATTGTTGTTGGAGTATATTATGAATAGAACAAAGCATTTCATTTTGGCTTTTTAGAAAAGGTGACAAAAAGGCTGTGAACAAATGAGGATCAGTTAAACACCTGAGTAAATTTATTTCTGTTTTGAGAATGCCAGAGTGAGCGTGATGCTTGTAAAGGCAGAGTTTATATAGCACATTTATAAACAGTCCCAGCTAACCAAAGTGCTGTTCAGTTCAACAAAATCAAAAGCATGTCCAATAGAGGAAAAAAGACATAACATGGTACAATGAAACAAGAACAAATCTAATACAGAAATGGATTCAAACAGAAAAGGAAATATGAAAGTAAATACAAAAATATCAGTAGTATATAAATAAAATAAAAAAACGTAAGATATAGTACAACGCAGAATGTGCTAATGCATAAAAACGAGTTTCTCCTGGTTTATCAGTGGTTAATAGATAACTGACATTTCTTTATTTTTTAAAAGTAGTTTATACATTTTTTTTTTTTTTTTTAATGGCTTGGCTTGTTCTCGGAGACTAAACATTTAGAAATGCATGCCGATTCGGTGAATTAATTTTATATCTGTTGTTTTGCCGTTTATCTTAACATCATAAAACTTACTCTGCGAACCATGTTTCTGAAGCCTTTTACAGTGCCATTCTTGAGCATTAATTTTATAGTTGATGCTAATGTTTGTACAAATTAAATGTTAGCATTTCATTGTGTGTGTGTGATTTTTTTTTTTTTGTTTTTTTTTATGACGGACCTCAGTTCTTGCATAGCAACCACATGGCCCTTACTTGGATAGTTCATGACGCAGACTGGTGTTCCCATTAATGTGCTAATTTGAAGATGCAAGTCTTGAGGTAAAAAGCCCTCTAGAGGAAAAAAGCCTCTTGACCTATTTTGAAAACCCGGGCCCTCCCTTTGTCAACAGTTTATCACAGTGCTCATAATGACAGAAATACAAACACGTGTGTGTGTGTGTGTGTGTGTGTGTGTGTGTGTGTGTGTGTGTGTGTGTGTGTGTGTGTGTGTGCTTGTTCTCCTCGTATTGCACAGGTTTCCTCATGCAGTCAAAAGACAAAGCCTAGTCTGTAAACTGGCTATAAAGGAGCGTATATGTGTGTGGATGCCCCTGTGGCAGATGAGCATCCCATCCAGGGTGTAGCCCAGCCTCATGCCCTATAATGGACTGGTATCCCATCCAGGGTGTAGCCCAGCTTTGTGCCCAGTGCTGCCTGGGATTGGCTCCAGGCCAAGGTTAGAACCAGGCTGGTCTTCATATGGGCCGCTGGGTTTCCGCTGCGTGTCACTCTGTGCCTGATTCGTGCCCCATGTGAGTTGGCTTGCAGCCCCGAGGACGGGTCCAGCTACTCCCCATATAAGGGCAGTGCCGTTGAGTGTTCATGTCCCAGAGGGTTTCCTCATCACTCTCCCTACTTCCCTTGCTCTTCCTCGCCTCCTATAACCAACCTCGCGTCTCCCCCCCCCGATCAGCACCACTGTCCGGATGATGCTGGAGTCTCAGAGAGGCGAGCAGCAGAACTCTGTTCCAGGTCCTGTCAGCTATGCAGGTGAGTGTGTGTGTGTGTGTGTGTGTGTGTGTGTGTGTGTGTGACGGGAGAGAGAATCCGTCACCTGACTCTTTCCTGAGAGAGCCTCTGGCCAGCCCTCTCCTCAGCACACAAACACCTTGTATCTCATTTTTCAACACCCTCAGGTTCCCCAAACCAGCGCAAGCTGCTCCCTTCTGTTATGACCCCCACTTCCCTGGTCCGAGGCCCTGGTTGCTCCACCACGACGGCCTCCAGCACCTCCGCCCCCTCTACCACTGTCACCAGCACGGCGTTACCCCCTGTGCAGAATCGGCCTGCGGCACCCCCTATGCCTAAACCTACCCCCACCAACCCCACGATGCTCTCGGGGATACCCAGCTCCACCCCTCAGTCTGTGTCCCTGCAGCCGCTACTCATCCAGCTCCCCTTGGCTGTGAGCGGATCCCAGGCTGGGCCGATACCAGCTGGCCACAGCCCCGGCGTGGAGCTGATCTCCATGTCGACCCTCAGTGGGGCCAATGCACTTGGCAAGGCCAAAACCAACACTCCTGGTACCACCTATATCCTCCAGAAGACCACGGCAGCCGCCTCTTCCTCCTCATCTGCCTTGTCGGCAACCCCCTCTGCCTCATTGCCCCAGATCTCTGTGGCGCGGGCAGCCGTCTACTCAGGTGGCAGCGGCCTGATCGGCGTGCCCAACCCTGGGGTGTCTGTCTCCTCCGCCCGTACACCTGCTCAGTGCGTCCCTGTGGTCGGAGTCACGTCGGCATCGTCGCTGCCGCCCTCCTCAGCCCCCGCGGCAACGGGAGGCCAGACTCCCGGGCTGGCGGCTGCAGGCCCTGTCTCGGTGGCCATGATGGCCTCTAAAACAGGTAAACGCAGCTCAGAATTCCAACCCCCCTCCTCCATTTTAACGGGTCCCCCCCCCCCCACTGTGCCTTGTGGTTGCCCCTGAGCGCCCCTCATGTTGTGTCTATTTCGTTCTCTGCATCAGACGGTCAAACCACAAGCCGCACCGCTGATCCCGCCGCAGCAAAGACGCCTGCGCAGGTGCAGTACTGCTTCGCTCCTCCGCCTCCCCGACCCTTTGTGCATCTTTAAAATCCCTGCTGACGTCATGCTGCTGGCCATGTGACTGTAGGAGGCGTACATCTGCCTCGAGCTGAATCTCGTGTTTTGTGCCTCTCTCCCCACAGGTACCTCGGGCGAGCAGCTCCGGTGCAGTCATAGACCTGACGGAGGATGATGACGATGTCCAAGGTGAGTCTACTTCTCCTAGCACTCCAGCCACATTTTCTTGCTCCGTCCACCGAGCTTCGCTTATAACGGTGCTGTCTTTTTGGCAGTGACCGGTGTGAAGAGGGCCCCCATGCATCCGGGGCACCCCCCCATGACATCACCGGCTACCCACCGGGCTCCTGGGGCCCTGCCTAGCCTGAGTGGCAGTGCCCACTCGCAGCAAGCTGGTATGCCCATCCATTCAAATGCTGGGAAAATGGGAGTGGGTGGAGTGGGGGGGGCGCACTGTAGTGAAATGGCACTAAGTTGAGTGGGTGAGAGTTTGGGGGGTGTGTGCGTGCTGAGTGGAAGGACTGGTGACACAGCAGGGATGATGGGAGCCTTACCACAGAAAAGGGTGTGGCCGTGACACAGGTGTGACACCAAGCTGTGAGATGAGCATGGGGGGAGTCAACGTGTCCCCGACTAAAACAGTGCTGTCATCTTCCATGTTTCAGTGAGATCGTCTCCTCAGGGTCAAAACATGGTCAATGGACCCCAGCTGACTGTGCACCACCGTCCTCAGCAGGTATCATCTGCTCATTCCTGATTAGCAAAATCAGCCCCGGCACTCTGTTATTCAGATATATGCAGCACTGAGCAGAAGTCTTAGGCAGGGAATGAGAATGGTGACCTGCATGTTGATGTAAAACTGATATTATTTCTGTCAAAGTGTGTTGGCTTGGCCGTATTCAAAACCACTCCTAAAGTCACCCCAGTATTCGCAACAGTGATCCAATGTATTTTTTGACTTGACCGCTAGCATACCACGTTTGGCTAATCGATACTTCATTGGCTTTTTACAATCAATTTGATTTGATTGATTGAGCTGGCCATGAAATTTAACAAATACATAGAATGACTGGGCTGCCCCTGAGGAGAGGTTTGGGAACCGAAGTGGTGTTCATCTAGCCATCCAACAAGATATCAGTAATTTTTTGGAGAATAGTACAAATTCTTTTTTCAGTTTTTATTGTCACTCTTAATTTGCATACGTGTGTCAAATCGTGTGTTTTGCTCTGTATTATATATGTTTCTTTTGCATCTGATTCCATGATAATGGCTTTTGAAGGTGTTTCCACTCCATCCCTCCCAGGAGTCCCAGTCTAAGAAGTACACCAATGCCGCATCGGGCCCAGCGTCCATATCTGGGGCTAGCCAAAGTACCATCCCTGCGCTGCCCCCACCGCCATCGCCACCAGCCCGTCTTCCCCCAGAGGCGAGTCACACTTCCCTGCCACAGCAGCCGCAGCTGAAGTTGGCGCGGGTGCAGAGCCAGAACGGCATCGTGCTATCTTGGTCTGTGGCCGAGGTCGATCGCAGTTGCGCCCCAGTGGACAGCTACCACCTGTACGCCTACCACCAGGATGGACCGGCCTCTCCAGCCTCGCAGTGGAAGAAGATCGGTGAGGTGAAGGCGCTGGCACTGCCCATGGCCTGTACGCTCACCCAGTTTGTCTCTGGGTCGAAGTACTACTTCGCCGTTCGCGCCCGCGACATTTACGGCCGCTTTGGGCCTTTCTGCGAGCCCCAGTGCACTGATGTCATCGCCCCGTCCTCGTCCGGCTGAGCCGTCCTGGAGTCAGGGATGTGAAGCTGGGATGACATTAGTATTTCTGGAAAAAGTGTTTGCTCTTGACCATCCACCACCCAAGACATGAAAAGATCAGTGTTGGAACTGTTGCTTGAAAGCAAGGAGTTACTTTGCTAAAGTACGCAGTTTCGTTGGT
>JAODKE010000050.1:1777063-1787098 GCA_026779605.1 Mormyrus hasselquistii | reverse complement strand
TATTTTAAGTGCTGCACAGGTTCAAGTGTGCAGTTAGAAAGTCAGTGACAGATGACTGTTAATTTTTTACATTTTGTCTGGCAACCAGACTGCAGAAAAGGTTTCAATAAAGACATTAAACAAATCTATTTGTTGCGTGTGTTTCTGTGTCTCAACATGATAGATTTCAGTTAACAAAGATGAGCTGTGTAGAGAATTATCTGTGAACCTTCCCACCTCCAAGGTCCAGCTATCATTCATTATTTATCATGTTGCCAGTGGGGGGGGGGGGGCTAGACAAAATGGCTAAATATTTTATCACAATTTTTCTTAATATCAGTCAATATCACAATATAATTTACTATAATGCATTTCTTTACTTCAAGGCTCAATTTTTGGTTAAAACACTTTTAGGATCCCCCTTAAAGATTAAGAGCATGAAACAGGTGACAAATTAAATGGACTGCAAAATGAATTTTAATAATGCTAAAAATATTTTACTGTTTTGTTTTTTCCCCACAATATCTCTGTTATTACTTTTGCAAGTACCATTTAAGTTTTATGGGCTCACAAATACTGGTGAGATGGGCTGTTTGTTTAGTACAATGAGCAATACATCAGTAATTGGTTTGACTGCCCCGCTCCTCATTACGGGGGGGGGGGCCTTGGCATTGCTTTTAGAGGTGTCACCTATACCATTTTTAACCAATACGGGATGTGATTTGTCCTGTTTCCAGATTGGAAGTGGAAACCCTAATTGATGGTGTTTGTGACTGTAACTTGAATTTAATGCTCTGGGTGGTGAAATAAGTTTGCAGTATTCCCGGTTTTCACAAGTATCGCACAAGTTTGCGGCACACAGCACCAGTCTGTTGCATGTCAGACTTTGAAATGCAAGAAGTACTGCCACATCACCCACATTCTTGTGCCTGCCCTGTCCACTTTGGAAATTTCACCAATTGGGGAATTTTCCCAGGCAGTGATCAGTTTTGTATCCTTGCAGCATTCCGGGCTGAACTGCGATTCCTTGCCACAGTTCTTTACACCAGAAGTACTATTCTAATCTGTAGTTATTTCTGTTAAAAAAAAAAAAAGAAATTCCAGTTACATGTAATTTGCCTCAGGGCCCAGGTTCTCCACCCAGCAAGGTTTTCAGCAGATGTGATGTAAAGGCTCTGCCCTCCTCAGCTGGCACCTCCCACAGCTAGGAAAGTCATTCCCAAGCCTTGATGTGATGAGCGCTCACATGGACATTTTTTTTTTTTAAAAAAACCACAACTGAGAAAAATGGTGCTCTAGTCCACCTGGTGGCCAAGTCCTCCATATCTGTGCTGACGGTCTCCAGCACTTTTGCTGGCTCAGTCCCAAGACCGGCGATGTCATCTGTGTGGTTGAACGTCTTTTGAATATCTCTCTTTGGGAGTGTGGGCAAAGTCAAACTTAATATGCTGCCAGGTTGTCTGATGAAAAGGTTTTAGAGGCACCCAGAGTAAATTAATCAAAGGGCATCCCAGTACCACTGTGGGTCAACATGTAAAAGGATTTTCGAAAGGATCCAAATGAGACTCATGAACCTCAGTTTGAGAATATTGCTGCGTTGTTGTTTTAATAATATCCATATGAACATCTACATATTATCATGCCTGTGCATGTGTGTATACATATGTGAAGTGTGTACAGAAATAATTTGTCAGGCTGACAAAGGCAGGCAGCCTGCATGCCTGCATTTGCTTCAGTCAGTGGCAGCATACTGAAGTTGTTATAGAGCTTACATTAGACCTCAAAAAAGCAACACTTGATGCCAGAGCACAGAGATCAAGCAAAAAACTCCAGTTTTCTTCTTTGCCGTAAAGACTTTGTATCTGGCAGCAGCTCAGTAGTGTGAATGGTCACAGCAATGTGACTTTTTAAGTAAAACATTTCTTCATTGAAATATGCTTTTCTGTACCAGTGGATTCACCTATTAGTGCTGATTCATTCTGGAAGGCTGTATTTTACTAGACCTGCATCTAGCCCCCCCATTATCTATATGTACAAATGTTGCAGTTATCAATAAACAGACAAATGTTCTCTCACAGAACTAAAAAAATCAGGATGAAACATAATACATGGATTAGGGCTTCCTGGAATGAGTTGACAAAATAAAAAAAAAAAATCATGATTGGGGGGTTCAGACCTTTGTATATACGTGATGGAAATGAAATGAAGTCAGTCCGTGCCTCCCGGTTACGGCACCACACCAAATGCAGCCGTCTCTGTGCCGCTGTTAACTGTTTCTTACACCTAGGATGGCGAAGCCGTAGTTGTAGTTACACGATGACATACTTTACTCATCTTAGGACTTGATGTGAAAACGGATAATGGACATTTCTATTCATTTAACTGTCCGGCCAAAAAAAAAGTCGCCATTTGAATTTTTTGTTGGACCGCCTTTAGCTTTGATTATGGCACATATTTGTCATAGCATAGTTTCCACAGGCTTATGCAACATCTTTATTTTCATCCAGATTTGCAAGCATTTCTCACCGAGATCCTGTATTGACAAGTGAGTTGAACCACTCCCTAAAGCCTCCTTCAACACATCCCAAAGACCTTCAATGAGGTTAAGATCACAGCTCTGTAGTGACAAAGTCATGCATGAAAATAATTCCACCACTCTTTGACAATTCGAACCTAGTGAGTCTTGGCATTCTTGTCCTGGAAAATGCCCATGCCAACAGGGAAGAAAAAACCCACTGATGATGGATGGAGGTGTAACCTGGCCATTCAGTAGATTCAGGTACTTAGCTGACTTTTCTTTTTTGCTGCATAATGTTGCTGAGCTGTATATCATTTGCTGATATAAATTGAAATGGCGAGATTATTTTTGGCCAGGCAGTGTATTTAATACATATTTGAAATACTTAATTATATTTTCCAACCCAAATGTAAGTAAACTCCCCAAACATAGATTCACTTTTTAAAATGTCCATTGCCTTTAGGGAAACAATGTTTCTCTCGGCATATTACCATCTTGCAATACACTGTAAAGGAACTTAGGTTCAATTCAACTGCAGTACTCATGCTTGCCACAAGATGGTAGGATGGTAAAAAATATGATGCAAAATGATTTTCATAGACCGAAGTACTGGAATTCTGCTTCCATATTACAAACGATAACGTGTATGTTTTTTGAGATGTTCGTTACATTATAGACATCAAGAAATATTCTCAAAGCGTTATTCATTTGCACTTTTGCGAGTACAATTTAAGTTTTATGGGGTAACCAATATGGGCTGTTTGTTTAATAGAATGAGGATCATCAGTCATTGGCATATTAATGAAATGTGGCGGCTTGGCAATTTTTTAAACATTTATTCAGTTACAGGTGCACCCTATTTGAATCATGTTTGACATAAAGTACTACTGTAGTCTTATGTATTACGCCTTTTCTAACAAAGAAAATCCTCATATTGGCATTTCTAGACAATTTATAATCTGATAAATTCTGAGATTTGCTCAATAAGAGCAGAACGTCTAAATAGCCAGTAGATAATGATTAAAATGTGTTACGAAGCCACATAATATTGTGAATAAGTACTTATAAGAATGGCATGCTATCAACTGCAGTTGTTACTGCACATTTACTGCTGGGTTTTGCACCGTGAACAGAAATAATGTGCCCTGAATTTTAAACATTTCGTGATGGCCTTTAGTTAAATGGCTGTTTAGGCTGAATAAGGCGGTCTGAATGGTCAGTTAAACGGCATTAGAGGAGAGCGCTTCGTCTGTTGTTTTAGGCTTATATGTTTTTAGGAGTGAGTATGGAAATTTCACCAATGCGTGGGAGACACGGATCAATCTATCGCAACAGTGTTCGTTTCCGCGGGAAAACCGCGATAAAGAAACGACGAAGGGAAGAAATTAATTACCTGATAGGATAAACCCAAAACATGTTACCGACTTGATTTAATACTTCAATAATTACAAAGACACTTCTTTTATCCACTAGTCGACTAACTATATGATGTTTGTCCTTTAGACAAACTGCATTTTCAAACATATCACGTCATACATCTTATAAAATAAAACCTCGTCATGCTGCTCATTAGGACATCAAGTTTTGTAGCTTAACGTGCTTCAAACGCAGCTGTCTGGGTAAAACACTACTATAGACACAATTTATTCTTGAAACGAATTATAATTGCAGGTTTGTTTTGCATTAGAGGCACATTACATGCACATCCATGTTTATCGTTTATTACCATTTTCCATGTTTATAAAATAGCGAATATACATCGTGCACCAACCTTTTCATGGTCGCCTCTGCATTTTCTAAAGCTGCTGCAGAGCCCAAAATTAACACGAACGTTGATTTATTGATAGGCCTGTGTCGACCAAAGTGTAATACTGAGAGATATTTCGTCCCTAAAAACATTTAAAAGTATGAGTATATTAGGAGACAATGAAGATCGTCTCCCTCGCGGGTAACTGGAGTCTAACTGCTGTTATAATCGATCCAGTGTAGGAATTCATTACCGAAGTAAACTTTTTATTTGGTTATAAGTTAAAGTAGACCTTGATGTTTTGTTGTTTATTTCTCTTATAGTGTTACATGTAGGTGGTACATGTAGAAAATACACGAAAAGGCGAGCTTGTGCCGAATATAGGCCTAGTATGAATCTGCAGTGGAAAAGACCTTTTCTCAATCCATGGGGCAAAAACCATATGTATTTTTACTGTAAATAATGAGGAAAATTGTATTTTAAAACACATTAAAGTATAGCATTTTATAGCATTTAAAATGACAAGGCGTAGTGCAAAATAATATAGCTTAGTGATTAGCTGTGTCATGAAATTTGCGGTCAGTTGTTGCGGAACTAAACGTGATGTTAATTTTCTCATTCATCTGCTGTGTTAAGGAAACATCTGTCAGTCATCCAGCTGCTGTACTTAGCACACTGGCTTTCTGTTTAGCTGGGTTAACTCCAGCTAGAAGCCATGACTGTCCAATAAGAGCTTAGGTAAGGAGCATTCCTATTGGGCAGTCATTAATGTACAATAAGAGTTTATGTAAAGAGCATTCCTATTGGACAATCATCATCATCATCCAATGAGAGTTCAGGTAAGGAGCATACTTATTGGACAGTCATGTTAAGTTAACACATCTAACTGAGATATACTGGTTCGGGCCCCTGCATAACATGGGGCAAAGGTGCAAACTCCACACCTACAATGTGATTCAAACCCCCAAACCCAGTGTGAGACATCAGTGTGTGTCCATTAGTAATACATTTTATTAAATTACAAATGCAACATATTGTTTGTTCCTTATTATCCCCCTATATTAATAGGTACATGTTCTTGCGTCAACATACCGGCCACACGGGTGCAGTATTAGCCATCGCTTGTGTTCACGGATGAAAAATGAGCAGTAGTCGTCAAAGACCACTAGGTGTCGCTCCCAGAGTTTTAAAAAAATACTGAGGTTGCATCGAAGAATAATGTAATGCATTTGCACAATTTATGTTGCTGACAATTATTAATGCCTTGTTTCCTTTTCGGGTAGTTGTACATCTTTGGCCCAAATGTGTTTGGAATGCTGCTTATTGCCGTTGTCCATTTTCTCACATTACATAACATAGAGCATTGTTTTTCTGGCTGAGTCTACTGGCAACAGAATCGAAAAAAGGGGGTATGGAGTCAGAATGAAGGCACAGAGGGATGGGAAATATGTAAAAGGGTGCTGTAGGAGGGGAACGAGATGCGGATGAGGTGATGGAGTGAGAGACGGAGAGGAAACTGCCAGGAGAAAGGGACGGAGGAGGAAAACCATGAGAGGGAGACGCAAGCAAGGAGGTTGACAGAGAGGAGATGGGAATAGAAACTGGGTGTGTACATACATTCAAGTATGTCTGTGGTATATCTGTCCTTGATGGGCTGGCTATGTTGTGAACCAGCCATAAGGCGAAGGCTGCATAGATTAAAGCAGGTCTGGTCTTCTCTATGTGCAGTTAATAGGAAGAATTCCAGTTTAGCCTTAAGTTGCCATGGTAACACTAACCAGAATTACTATTTAACTGTAAATAAAAAGCAGTTGTTCTTTTTTTACTGGATACAAGCATACTAAGCAGTGTTTAGGTTTTTAGGCTCTATTGTATGGGTGCTAGAATTGTCATATCGGTTAGAGTGACAGAAAGGCTGTATTTAGACACTAGCTTGAATTACAAACCAAACTCCAAGCACTGCTTCTGACCTGGTGTGGAGAACATGGCAGCCTGGACTCCCATGAGGTCAGTGGGAAAAGTGAGAATTTCCAAGAAAGTTGCTCTTGCTGAAGGCATCACACGCAATCTGTGATTTCTAGCAGCAGACGCTGCTGTGTTCTATAAATTTATTCTTCGGGGACACAAAAATACACTCTGTATAGACCCATCTTCACACTCTTTCACTCTTTTTTGACCCCCTAAAAAACAAGAATGCAAATATTCTGAAAGGACACACCTCCTTTCCTCCCTCACTGCATCTCTTTTTTTTTCCTGAGGTGGGTGGGAGCAACCGGAGAATGCTCTCGGCTCAGGGCTTTTTTTTCCGTAAGACGGGCAGCGATGGCGTACCAGCCCTGCGTCCGGCGCTACCCTGATGCTGCTCCACGCCACCTGCAATGAGGCTCTGCGGTGACAGATCTCACAGCCGAATGGACGCTTGTACATCTCTGCATTTTGACAGCTAAGTCTGTGCTTTTTCTGAAGAGGCGTCGGAAAGCTCTTGGCGGTGAGGGGCGGGGGGTTAACGCCTGAGAATAAAGATAAAACGGAAATCTCCGGAGTATTCATACTTCTGTTCTGCTTCCTCTTCTTCTTCATCCTCATCGCGCTGCTCGGGGGCTCTGTGTCACTTCACCTCTTTACACTCTCCCTCCTCTGCCTCCTTATCTATTTCTCCATCTACCTGCTCTACAATTTTTTTCTTTTTGTGAGCACCATGAGGATGCGGGGGGCAGAGGGGGGGGGACACTTTCCCTCATTATCCTCATCCCTGGACTCGCCTCTCTCTCTACTCCTCTCACTTTTAACCCCCTCCCCCACTTTCCCACACCTCTAAATGCAGCCCATTTAAACTGAGACTTGCCTTTTTTATTTTTTATTTTTTTTTTTTTTAAACGCCCACCACCCCATTGGTGTCACCCGCATTCTAGCTTTCACTCTCTGCTCTTCTCCATCTCATTCCCTGTTTCACTCATTCTGGGATTTTTTATTAGCCTTTTAGGTAGGCTCGTTCGCACTCTATTCTCCATCTGTCACTCCCGTGTGCGCTTCTGTGTGTGCGGCACATTTGCGTCAGACGCTCGCCGGCGAGCTCTGAAGTATGGCTGAGAGAAGTTCTGGTTTGCCCAGCTCAGTCGGTCCATGTGTCGCTGTTTTCCATGATAAATTCCGCCCCCTCCCTTCTATCGCTCTATCCAGCTCCTCTCTGACATGCAACAAAGAACTACCTCTCATGCTGTGACTTTAAGAGTAGACACTTGTTCCTTTCTGTCTTGACGGTGTTTTCATTAAAGTCTGCCTGCCGTGTGCCTCATTTCCTCCCCCCTCTCCATCTCTTTCTCTCTTTCTTTCAACCGTTCCCGCTCAGTCAGACCCTCCATCAAAGTCCCGGAGGCCTTCACTGCCGCGATCTCAGCATGACCAAAGTGCCATTTCAAAGGCTTTTCATATGACACATGCCAGCCGGTCCTTCCAGGATGGCGTCCATGTTGCCGTTCCATGCTCACTAACCTGTAATCTGCCTCTCGAGCTGCACTCTTTAATGACGGCCTCTTAGCATCTGCTGCAGCACCATTTTCCCCGCTGTCTCCCTGTCTGTTCTCCTACTCTACTGGTCCGTCACCTGTGCCCCCCTCTCTCTCTCTCTCTCTCTCTCCCCCTTTCTCCCTCCCTTTTTCTCTCTCCCTCCCCTTCTCTCCCTCGCTCTCGCTCTCTCTCTCTCTCTCTCTTTCTTGCGCTCTCTCACTCTTCCTCTGACACACACGCACAAGCACTGAAATAGAATGGACTAAAACCCTCGCTGAATTTTTTTTTATCTTTTTAAAGGATTTTTTTTCTTTTCTCCCCTCATACTTTCTCTCTGTCACCCCTTTTTCATCCCTTCATCTCAATACAGCCATTTCTTTCCTTCATTGACTTTAACCGGTTCATTCGTTGATTTGTTTTGTTTTATTTATTTTATTTTTTTTTTTTTTGCATTAGATAATCATAAATAAGCATTGTGGTCTCCGCCTCCATGAAACTCCATTCATTTCACAGTTTCATTTGGGTTCATTTAATGGGGGGAATGCCTTTGTGTTTGAGTTAGTGTTTTTAAAAAATCATTTTTAGCAATACGAGGATAGGAGGGTGGGGGTTTTGCAGAAAATTTTAACTGGATTACCAGCTGACCAAAAACTTATACCAGAATTAGAGTGTGTGTGTGTGTGAGGCAGAATTTTGGACGTAGCTGGATAAGTGCAGAAATTCATTCTGCCACCTCATAGTTTCTGTGCTGATGTTTTGCTTCTTCTGCTAAGACTAAAGGTTCCACCTCAGCTGTGTTTGAAGTTCACCGGAGAGGTTTTATAGAGCTTGGTTTAATAACTGTGATTAAATGAATTTTGGATTGTCTTTTTTTTATTTGTATGTTTCATTTTTTGAGGAGTATATGTATGACTGGGAACAAATTCCTGTTTGAAACAGTCATTATCTTTACAATTCTGGACTGTGTTTTTCTCTACTGGACTAAAAACTGATTTTAATACTTTTTTCTACTATTAATTTTGAATGGAATTTTCCCATCCAGGAATAAGGACCACATTTTCAGTCTTTAGCATTAGTATTGATACAAATATGATGTAATACTTTTCTCTCTTGAGACATCTGAAATGCAAGCAGTGCATGGAAGGGGTTAATTAGGTGAGTACCGATTCCCTCCTTCCTATACATCTGCTGTATGCAGTGTGTGTGTGTGTGTGTGTGTGTGTGTGTGTGTGTGTGCCCGTGCTCGAGCGCTGTATATCTGTGTTCACGGTGTAATGATCTTTTTATATATTGCACTTCATAGCATCACTGAGTGTGTTTCGTTTGCAGGTGTGTGTGTCTGTTTCTGATGGTTTAATGGTTCCCTAAGCATTACTGTGCCAATACAAGTAGTGCTGCATTTATTTTTTTGTGTGTCGGTCAGTATATTACTTTTGGTATATGTCAGGGTATGGCTATGCGTGCGTGCGTTTGTGTGTGTGTGTGTGTGTGTGTGTGTGTGTGTGTGTGTGTGTATACCAGGGTGGGACTGAATGTAGGTGGGCTGTTGAATCACAGTCTAAACACTTTCCCTTTCCTTCCCTGCTGACCCTTTTCTTTTCATATCTCCCTGTTACTAAAAATGCGCCTGTCAGATAGCTGGGCTCCAGATGCCTGTCTCTCCCTGTCTTTCATGCGCTTATGTAACCTGCATCTTCATATGTCATACCGAAGCGTCCTTCCCGTGCGCTCTTCTCCCACACCTATTCCGGCTCTCCGTGCAGCTATTGGATACATTGTTAATTCAGAGCAGTGTGTGTGTGTGTGTGTGTGTGTGTAAATGTCTGCTTTCAGGCTTCTGCCTTTCCCTTCCGGCATTCTGCCTGTCACACTCTAGCCTGCAGAGCTCGACGCAAATCTCACCGTCGCCCTGCGATCTGCATTCCCGGGAAGTGCTCGCGTGCGGCCGATTCCCTCCCCAACCCCCCCCCCCACTCCTTCGCACTTCTGCTGTGGCTCAGTCGTCCAGTCTCAGCATGCTCGCCAATTAACCTAGCAGTCATTTTGGCAAGGCGACGGATTGGGGGGTGGCGGGTGGGTAATCGCTCCTCTGCTGTCGTTGCGGTCAAGGTTACGCTTGTGGTTTACTCAGGAGCTGCTTGGAATCCCTGCGATCCCCATCGTCATCTGGCTCGGTCTGTCATGTGTTCCCCAGGTCTGTGTGGCTTCAGATGACCTGTCGCCGTGTCCCATTTTCCAGCTGTGTGATGCGGGCATGTGACTAAATGCTTAAATTTGGGGGGGG
>JAODKE010000050.1:1717250-1735959 GCA_026779605.1 Mormyrus hasselquistii | reverse complement strand
GGGGGGGGGGGGGGGGGGGGGTGGGGGGGGGGGGGGGGGGGGGGGGGGGGGGGGGGGGGGGGGGGGGGGCATGCAGACTAGCAGTCAAAGAAGGTCTTGGATATAAACATGGAAGATGCACGATAAAAAAAATTGGGGGGACTGATACTCTGCCACTCCTAAGTGTCGGGAGGATGAGTGAAAAAGGACAAATTTGCTTGCCAGGACTGTATGGTAATATCCACCATCTTCCCCCACCCAACCCCCCCAACATCCCCGCAAGTCAACTTTGACCTTTACTTTGTTTGCCTCGTATCGTCTTCTGAAGAACAGAGCATTTCTTTTATACGTCTGTCTGTCATGCACCGTTGATTTATGTCTTGCGCGTTATCGTCCGCCGTTGGAAGCAAATGTCCTCCCGTCATTTACTCTGACAATCTCTTTGTGTCGTGTTCTCCACTCCAGTTTTGTACCGTGACATGGGCTTGATGGCTCGGTATTAAAGCCTCCATTGTTCTCATGTATCTTAATCACGTTGATTAAGTTTCAGGCAAGTCCCACCAGTCTCTCATGTTCCCCTCTCCAGCCTTTTTCTTTGCCAAGTATGCATTACTCACATGTGTTTTGGATATACTTTATATATTCTAATGTGTCCTTAGTTGGGAATACATACATTTCTCTAGCCCTTCTCTTGACCCCTTCATGCATCCTACAGGAAATCTACAGCTGCATCCATGGTGTCCAGATTGAGGAGACCAAGTCGCCCATGAATTCACCCTCAGCTACCATGAACAACACGCATTCCAACATCATGAGGCTGCTGCGTACGGCTAAGAACATGGCCTCGCTCTCGGGGGTCAACGGCTCGCCACACAGTGCATTGGACTTCATCCGGCGTGAATCATCTGTCTACGACATCTCAGAGCACCGGCGCAGCCTGGCTGGCCACTCAGACTGCAAGCCGCCCTACCTGGCTGAGGACAACATGTTTAGCGACTACATAAGCGAGGTGGAGAGGACGTTTGGGAACCTGCAGTTGAAGGACAGCAACTTGTACCAAGACCACTATTTGCACCACTACCCGGGTTCGGGGTCCGGGCTAGCCTTGGGCATGTCCGGGCCCCCACCCAATAGACCACATAGTCTTGGGAGTGCAAGCTCATTGGAGGGTGGCATGTTTGACTGTGATAGTCTTGGGGGTGGGGTGGCCCCAATTTTCACCACTCAACCTCGACCCTCTCTGACACACAGAAACAATAATAAGTTTGACCTGATTGCTGGCCAGACCCCGTCCTCTGGTCAAGGGTTTAAGCAAGGATTAGCGGACCTTTACGGGAAATTCTCTTTCAAAGGTGCAGCCTCCAGCTCTGGGTTTATTGCGGGACAGGACCGGTACTGTGGGGGAGGATTTGGTGGGGGCGGAGACGACGGGAACATTCGGTCAGACGTGTCAGATATTTCCACACACACGGTCACCTACGGCAACCTGGAAGGGAACGCCAAGAAGCGCAAACAGTATCGGGACAGCCTGAAAAAGAGGCCTGCCTCGGCTAAGTCGAGACGAGAGCTGGATGAAATCGAGCTCGGGTACAGAAGGCGGCCCCACCACTCTGCACACCACCACTACCATGGGTCCCAAGCCCACCGCTCGGCCTCCCCACCCCTGTTTCCATTGGACCGGAAGTCCCAAAGAGGGACAGGAGGTGCTGGTGGTAACTGCTCTTCATATATGTTCCGTGACAAAGAGGGCTTAAGAGACTTCTACTTGGACCAATTTCGGCCAAAGGAAGGGGTGCCTCAATGGGAGCACGTGGATTTGACTGATGGTCCTGGAGGTGGTGGAGGAGGCCTGGTGAGTGGAGCAGGTGGGTGTGGTGCTGGTGGTGTGGCCGGAGCGGGGGGTAACTGTACCAGTCTGGTGCCGGTGGACGACTTCATGAAAGGCAAAGGCAAGAAGCCAGATTGTAAGAGCAGTGTGGTCGGCGGAGTGAACACAGGTGCCTCTGGTCCACAGACTGTCCCAGGGGTCACCAGTGGAGGACTGGCTGGGGGGGATTGGGAGTGCCGAAACTGCCGTGCAGGTGCAGGCGTCAAGCAGATGTCTCTGCATGGGAGTGGGGTAAGTGGGGGCGGTGTGTATTCAGGAGGACCTGGAGTAGGCAGCTGCGGGACCTCAGTGGGCGGAGTAGTGGGTGGTAACAGTCGTCCCAGTTCAGCCACCTGCATGCGGTGTGAAGCCTGCAAGAAGACAAGCAACTTGTATGACATCAGTGAGGACAACAACCACCTTTTGGAGCAACTCAGTGGAGGAATGGGAGGCGCGGGAGCTGGAGGGGTACAGTCACAGACCCAAGCCCAGCGGAGAAAATCTGGGCTGGGTGGCAAGGCTTTGCGACGGCAACACTCATATGACACCTTTGTAGACCTGCAGAAAGAGGAGGCTGGTGGGGTTGGGGTCATGGGGGGAGTGGGCATGGGGGGTATGGGATCTGGAGGCGCGGGGGGGATGCTGCCCCCACCCAGGAGTGTAAGCCTAAAAGACAAAGATCGCTTCGCGGAGGGCGGGAGTCCATATGCCCACATGTTTGAACGACACGGAGGATCGGAAAGAGATCGAGACAGAGATCCACTCTTCTTTGGTGGGGAGAGGGCAAAGGGGGCCTCCCCCTTTGGGCTGTTCCGAGGGGGTGAGGGAGGCCTGCATCGTCGATCGGTGGGGGAGAGAGACAGCAGGGATAGGGAGAGGGAGATGATGGGAGGTGGAGGAGGTGGTGGAGGTGCGTATTCATTGTCTCAATCCCTCTACCCTGACAAGGTGAACCAAAATCCTTTTATCCCTACCTTCGGGGATGACCAGTGCCTCCTTCATGGAGCCAAATCATACTACATAAAGAAGCAGCAGCAGCAGCAACAGCAACAGCAGCAGCAGCAGCAGCAGCTCATGAAGGGTAGCCGGAGTGACTTCAGGGGCTCTATGGGCGTGACTTCCTTCCTGCCCGCGTCTGCCACAGCTGGGGTGATGGCCAACGTGGCCCCAAGGTTCCCCAAGGAGCTGTGTCTTGGTGGGGTAGGTGGCGGCCTGGGGAACCACCTCGGGGGCCCCAGCAACAACAAGCTACTGCCCTCCCGGGACGGACTGGGCTTGGGCCAGGTACAGAGGTCCTTCAACACCTCCAGCAATGGGCACGTGTATGAGAAGCTGTCCAGCATAGAGTCTGATGTGTAAGGGGCTGGGGCGGGGGGAGGGGATTGTTTTGGCGTGGCAGGAGCTGACTTGAAGGGGCGAGGATGGCCACATGGTAACCACCACCATCAAAAAAGCAGAAGAGTGAGAATCATGGGGTGGGGGAGGGGAGCAAGATAGAGTGATTGTGAAGAAAAGCAGGAAAAGGAGAAGAGAGAGCAGTCTGTTGCATAGGGGCCAGGATGTCTTACCTTCCAACGTGGGATCAGCTGAATGAGAGAAAAACTGGAACATGGACGGTTGTGATTTCTGTCTGCCTCCTGTGTGGCTTGGCGTCCGCTTCCCGTCATGACAGAAGAGTTTCAAGTGTAGCCATCCAGGAGAACAACAATGAAAAAGGGCTGTATGAACAACACACAGACAAACGGGGGCTTCAGTGTCTTACCGCTGAATTCAAAGCCAGACAGCAGATAAAAAGTGTTGAAATCAAGGGGGGCACATGATCAAAATAGTTTCTCAGGCAGAAGTTAACAGCTCTGGAGAAATTTGTTTAATCCGCATATCCATCCATAGCTCTCTTCTTTTTCCTTTACACCAAAACAAGTGTCATTGGTCCTTGTTATAAAAATTAAATCATTAATGGAAATAATTCTTACTAATTCATACTGAAACGACAGGGTAAAAGCAACATTAATGCTAATTGTGAATAATGACGATAGTACTGATGTTCATAATAATGCTTAAGGTTGATTTTGAATACTTTACGCTGTTTAGTATTTGTTGCTGTTTATTAGCTGACTACTGCGGGAAGCTCGTTGTCTAATTAAATGAACAAACTGAAAGACAGAGAAAACTATTAAGTTTTCTGCTTTTTATGATATCCATGCTAATCTCTGAAGTTTTCGAACAGTGTGAGGTGAAAGATTTGCACAGTGCAAATAGTACATGGAGGCTATGGTTGGGACATTCCTTTTCTGGCATTTCGACATATCTGTGAAATGCTTAAAGGGGTGTCTTACTAAAGGGTCTTTGAGTAGGATGTGCCTTATGGTGTCAAAGATTTGAACAACTGAGTGGCATGATGATCATTGTAATTGTGTGACATCTTGTCAATATTTGGCTGAATGGGTTTGCAGTATTCCGTGCGTGCCATAGGTTTATGGTATTTTTTGGTTGTATGTGCCATAGGTTTGCAATATTCTACGGTATATGTTGTGGGTTTGCAGCAATCTATGGTATATTCTGTGGCTTTGTGGTGTTCTATGGTATATACCTTAGGTTTGCAGAATTCTGTGTTATATGGCATAAGTTAGCAGTATTCTATGGTAGGGGCTTCTAACCTTTTGGTGTCAGTGGAGCGATTTACGTTTTACAAAAACATCATGGGCTGGTAAAACGCCAGGGGGCAGGTGGCTGATTGTGGATGGATCAGTCACTGATTTTATAAGTTGGACAGTTTCCTTTTATTTCAGATGTGAACAGAACATGTGAATGTGAGGCGTCATTAAAAGAAAAATAAGTATATAGTTTATTTTTGGAAATTTAACTAGCCTCTCCACAAAACCCCCAGATTTCCACAGAGCGATGGAATACTGACAATGGACTGGTTCCGTTAGGTTGGGAGCCCCTATCCTGTGGTATATGCCATAGTTTTACAGTATTCTATGGTATGTGCCATAGGTTTCCAGTATTTTATGGTATGTGCCATAGGTTTGCAATATTCTATGGTATATCCCATAGGTTTGCAGTATTCTACTTTTCACGCTGAAGGTTTGCAGTATTCTATGGTAAATGCCATAAGTTTGCAGCATTCTATGGTACATGCTGTAGGTTTGCAGTATTTTATGGTATGTGCTCCATATATATTGCAGTACAGCACAGACTGACATTTGAGAAACACCAGCTGTGTGGATAAGAAAGATAGAATCCTTAAAGCAGACTGACTCACACGTCTTAAAACATTATACTTTCCTTTAGATTCATAAAGCCTGGCTGTTTACACAAGCTCTTCTGGCTAAGTGTGTCACCCAAGGGTACAACTGCAGCATCCGTGCTGGAATTACATCCCAGAACTTTCTGGTCACATGTTAAAGTCAGAGCAGGTCATACAGTGTTGTGGAAGTTACTGAAAATGAACACGCTGGTGTTTAGAGGAAGGTTCTTTTCCGCGTTAGGTGATTGGAAATAGTAGATGAGAGTATTGAAAATTAACATATCTGAAGTGTCAGGTAGTTTAAATATAAATATACTGATAAATAGATTTCAGAGTGAACAGAGCATGTATTATCTGTTGGTTAAATATGAAGTGTGTCCTCAAGGCGTGTCTGAATTTTAAGGGCTGCAGGAGGAAGAGTTAAAGGGCTGAATGGAAAATAAAAATGCGAAAAGGATATTTTGTTGAAAGGCTGTGTGACCAAGAAATGCTCATTAACACAATACATTGGAAGCCGATGGAAGATGGCTAGTTGATTAGTAATATTTGTATAAACCTACTGACAGAAGAACCGATTATTTCACTTTTCCTCCCGTCTCTAAATAGCTCTATAAATATCTTTTGCATTTTGTATAAAGTCTTTTAAACAGTTTCTCAAAAGGATGAAGTTTTGGAAAGGAATCAAGGAAGGTTGTTAGAATTGGTGGGCGTCAGCTAAAGTATGTTAATTTTTTTTTCACTGTAAATACATTTAAAAAGACTCTCTTCACGCTGTACAGTTAGATGACAGCCAGGATGTAAGATGTATGTTTTAAGAAATGAAGCAGAATAAAAAAAAATCATAAAAATGGAAAAGAAAAATATGCAAATGACATAAAAATATTTACAATTATGGAAATAAGTTACTATTTTGTTTTTAAATATCATGCTTATTACTTAATTGTTCATTACTGTTATTATTTTAAGAATATACTTTTGCTTATTTTTATCAAGGTATTGAAAACAGGATGTAATAAATATAGAAGTTCAGTGTGAAAAGAAAAATGTAGTTTAGGGGTAACTGCAGAAATTCCCTCATTTTAGTGTCATTAATGTATAAGGAACACATTCATCGAAAGCATATTACGTCTATACATGCATGTAATATAGTATTATGTGTATGTATGGGGACTCCTGAAGTGTCGTAATCCTTCATGTATACAGTAATTCGTCATTTTAAATAGCACTCTATAGTTGTGGGAAACTACCGTAATTACAGGCATTGGCTGCTGAGCCAGTTTTGATAATGACTCAAAGTAAAAAACTGGCTCAATGTCTGTAACTGAAGGTACCGGCAAGTTCTCTAAATACGAAGTTAGATATTCTGCAATAGCATACAGTATAGTTAACCGTTTCCTATTGGTTACAGATACACTTTTGACAGCTGTCTAAAACTATGGTGCGCAAAATTGGTTTATTACATGCATACGATACAAATTTGTCCGTTTTTTATTATTAATGCGAAGTAGAAATACTTTTTGCAAACATCGCAAAACATTCAAATGTAAGACATATCTATATATAATATATAATAATGTAGTTAAAAAAACACACAAAGGGATATTGCCATATATAAAACATTTTTTACAGGAACCATTTGCTGACCATTGATAAAATAAATGTCATTTATAAGATATATATACTGAGGAAGTTATATGGATTTTATTTTATAGATTCTCTGTCATTCACGTCAGCATTAAAATGAGGATTATTGGTGCGCTTGATGTAAGGATTCCTATTATAGCCCGCAGTCCTGTTTTTTTTATTATCTATTTTCGGTCTTGGAGGAATATGGAGGGAACTTGGAAAGGACGACAACATCGGCTTGAAAATTTTAGACAAATAATTTGGTAGTCTGTTAAGATGTATTCATGTCTACTGGGTGTCTGCGTGCTGAAAATTGAGGTGGTGACTCCACAGGCTTTTATCGGTGAAAAGTTTGTTTTTGTTGCCCGACTTGATTAATTGATAGCTATTCATTTGCAATAAACCACATGGCCTCTTAGAGCAATTCATTCTGAACAGTTTCTATCCATTAAATCTCAAGCTAATTCCTGCTGGTAGGATCGAAATGTGTGATTGGGATTGATAGTGGTGCCCCAGAAATATACGCCTTTAGTACATTTAGAACATATTTTAGAGCTTCTTTTTATTTCTGAGAAATTGCTTTGACAATATGCTCGTGATTCGGGTGTAATTACTTTAACAATTGCGCCATTTACAAAGTGCAGCTAAACATTCATAATCGATATCTATATTTACTCTTTCTGGAATGACCAGGCTTGTAAGTGGTCCAAATTAAGCGACTGCTTCTCCTTCAATGACGTCAGAGGAGTACAAAGCAACAACTGCAGGTTCGGCTGGAAGCTGGGTGGGCGCAGGCATAAATAAAGGATGAAGCCGTGTGGCGGGCCTATACTCAGTGGGAACTTGCCGAAATGTCTGCTGATAAAAATAGCAGTATTACATATAGGTACACCTACAGATGTTACCCAGGAATTATGTGAAACCGACACCATATACGGAGTATGTGCATTTACAGTTTCAGATATTTATATAAAATTTTTTCATAGTAATGACGATTTATAACAATAACGGTCTTGTTAATATTAATCATAATAGCCGTGTACATTGTAGTGATTTTTTCTGTTGTTAAATTTTAAGCCTATTGAAATTTATTTGCCCTCATTTGGGGTGAATTAAATTCTGAATATATCAATCAAAACGGCAGTGATAGGGACGATTAAAAACATAGTCACAGGATGTAGAATAGGCCTACACGACGTTGTCTTTTTCTTCTTTTTAATCTTCTATGAAAACGCCCGCCATTCACGTGAGCGGTGTACGGGTGAGCGCTGCTTTACTCGTCCTCAGATGTACACGTGTTGTCCGCGTTCCGCCGCCCCCCTTCGCTATTATGGTTGATGCTCTTGGTGTGCGCGCGGTCGCTCGTGCCAGACTAAACGTCCGCGAAAAGTGCGTGTGTGTGAACAAGGCTGTGAGTATACGCTTTGCCCCGATTCTTTCTGTAAATAATAATTTCCATTACAGTTCGTGTCCTGATGTCTTTGCATAATAAAAAAAAATCAAAAATGTGTTTTTTAACAAAAGTCATTTTAAAAGGGTAACATTTTGGGGTTTTGGTTTGACTGGAAGAGTATTTTCTAAAAAAGGAAAAATAACACGAAAAATGGATGAGTTTTCAGAGAGCGCATTCGCTGGTGGTCTAAAAATACCTGCCCACTGAATATGACCAATTAACCATTGAGCCTTTCTCTGTATATGCTCCTTCCTTAATCACGCCTGTCACTGGCAGAGGCACGTGACAGGATCATGTACTCTCCACTTAATACTTTTTATTCAGTCTATTTTTTGTTCTTTATTTGGTCGTCCCTTCAAAATGTTACAAAAATTTTCACAACGTAAAATGAAAACCGATTAAAAAATTAATAACTGTACAGATTGTGTAAATATGAATATGGGAAAATTACATTTATTCCTTCATTTTTTGTATTGAAGTAAATAAATCACAATAATAAATTAACTAATTAATTGCAAAAAAGCAAAATGTATTCAGAATGGTACTTATAATATCGACAATACTGACATGTACGACAATAAGTGCTAAAATATGATTCTTCTGTCTCTTTGTACAAAATAAACAAATTAAAAGTGTTGAGTATTAAAAATACATTTTGGTGTTTTTGTCAGTCCCTATTTGCTTCTTTTATTACCTTTCACTTTTGTCAATGTTCTACCTATTGAAAAGCCCCTTCCTCTGTCTTTTATTATAGGCCTAATGATGTATTTAAAATGTGAAGAGATTTTTTTGCACATTTTTGTGTATTTCAGTGCTTAAATCCTTTTACTAGGCCTATCTTTTTAATTTTGAGATTTATTCTGTTATAATTGTCCAAATATGACTCACCCGTATTCAGACACTTAATTCACATGACGATCACATTTGTGTTGCCAGTTTGAGCATGACAAACAAATGGCACAATCAAACAATAAATGGTAATTAAGATGAGTACCAAAAAATAATGCACTGACAATCTACAATGAAAAAAACAAGGATTAGAAACCACAACCAATGTTGGGTCAGTCTTTTAATGGATCTAATGGATCTAACAATGTATATGAGAAGTTGATATGCTATTCAGTATAAAATCCCAGAGATTTAACACTGTGCCTCTGTGTCAATGTGGGGAGAATGAAAAAACAGTCAACAGCACTTTTGTGCCAAGTACTGTCTTTTGGGGAGGAGCTAGTAGATGTTCACCTGACCAGGGTGACGACCCTGTATTTTGTGACGTCTTTGGTGTTGAGGCAGCATTCTGTGCCCGTGTGTCACTGAGTGCTGTGTGGAGCACCGAGGCCAGATGTGACCCTTATCTGTGACCAGGTGGGCTATGGTGGTTCCGAGCTGTGTGCGTAGCAGGCAATCTTGCTATTGTGCAGAACTGCCCTCCGACGGCAGAGCTGTCTTGCGCAAGCCTTACGTAGTTCTCTATAATTTTTCCCTTTTACATCATGCCTCACTACGGCGGATAGTCGGTGCGGGGTTAGGGGCCATTTGGCTTTTGCATGGCACCTCGCTGACACCGAGGTACGATGGGTTGCGGAAGCCAAGGCACAGTGTCAAGGTGATGAGAAAACAGGTGGACAATAATTTAACCCACCCTGCCTCATGGCCTTCACTCTCCTTCCCAAGGTGCACTTGTATAATGTGTCAGCATGAATTACTGTGAAGCAGGAAGGCGGGGGAGGTCATGTGACTCGAGAGGCAAGGAATTATTTATGGGCACGAAGGATGAGCCATAGGTGTGAGACTGAAGCATGACAAGAGCAGGAAATAAAGCAAAAGGGGAAATCAGCAGCTTAGTTTTGTTGTTCATCATGCAAACAGCCAAATATCTATTTATTTTATTCTCATTTTTTTGTCCCTTAGATCAACCAATGCTTCAACCAAAAATCTCTCCCCCCCCCTTGTATTCCCTTTTATTATGCTGTCTTTTCTCTCCTTCAGCCACCCTTCCTACATCACTCACCCCCACAGTCCACAGATCCATCGCAACACACACTTTTTGACAATTAGCTGTTACTTAGCAACAGAATGTTTGAGAGGGGAAAATGCAGAATAGAGCAATGCAAACCAGCCGGCGTTTCTCGAGAAAATGCGCTTAACATCTTTAGGCGCACAAGCTTCAATGGGCGGTATGCTCTTATAGGGATGGCAAGAAATGAAACGGTATTAAGAATATGGTCTTTAATCATGACACTAGGTGTTAGTTCTTTGGAATCAATGGTGTGGTAGCATCGTAATGCAGTGCATTATGACAAAAGTGTCAATCTCTGACTCCTTTGGGGGGGGGTGTAATTATGGTATTTTTGGCAAGCTCAGCTCCCTCTAGCTCACACCTACATAAGCATATATATAAATAAAATGTACTGAAAATTTCAATGAAAATCACCTACGATGTTTGTGATACGTAATGACAAAAAGTGGCTATAAGGAAAATAGATTTAAGAAAAATGGTGTTATGTAACGTTTAAAGAAATGTTAGATATGAATGAGAAAACAGATGACTGGAGAGGAAACAGGAAAGGAGTGAGAGGTTAATAGGCTGTAATATGCTCTTAACAGGATTTATCACGGTTATGGAGTTAATAGGGTAAAGACCAGCATGTAAACGAAAAAGCCTTAAGGTGAAGGAGAGAAGGTCAAAAAGAGAAGAGGTGGAGAGAAAGGAAGAGGAGGAGAATGATAGTTACCATGGCAACCGGGCCTAGTTTTTTTTTAATATAATTATGGTTGTGAAGGGTATGTGAAAAGTGTTAAAATTTGTAAGTAACATATTTGTTTTGGGATGATGTATGTCCTTATTCTCAAGGAAAAAAAAAACTCAATGGGAATCAGTGCGATATTCATATTGACATAACTGATTCAGACAAGCAGCAAACCATGTTTGCCTTCTCACCACTTTATGAAAATAATCTTATTTTCTAGCTCTTCCTGCAGTATAAGATTCATTCACACTATTATGTACCCAGAAAGCCTGGCGTTTCTGTGCCCTGTAATGGTGAGAATGCAGGTTTTACAGTGACTTTCTCTCCATCTCCTCATCACTCCGCCCCTCACAGAGGGTGTCGCCCACAAAGGGGCTTGCTGATCAATACCTGCTCCCTCTAGGTCTGCATATCTGAGAGTGAAAGGAAAAAATCTATAGAACCCGGTTTCCACTCAGAATGTTTGCTCTATGAACATTTATTTCCTGTGCTGTGGGAATTTTTTTTTTGAGCGCTACACTGTCTGTCCAAAGTGGCACATGTTTCCAGTGTTACTGCAGTGGACACCCTCTTGGGTGCGATACACTGATCTGCAAGAACCGCAACTGGATCTACTGACACCAGGTGGTCAATATTAAATATTACAATCACAATCTTTTTGACTGAATGATACATTTAATTACAAAACACACATTTACCATCCTGCCCTTGGCATAGATCTTCTTAAAAATAGCTTTCATAATTAATTTATAATTAGTATAAATTTCAAAATCCTTCTTCCATAATTCATTTTTTTTCTTTTTCTGTACCACTCAATTCTGTCTCTCACATACATATTTTTACCCCTCATAAAATCATAGCGCACTCACTGGATCTATCAATTCTGTTCTGCACTAAATTGAGAGGTAATTATTTAGACCAATGATCTTAATGCCATCCTTTCCTCCGTTTCCTCTATTTTGCTACAAACCTGTTTCCAAAAAAGTTGGGATGATGTGTAATTAAAAACAGAATGCAATCATTTGCAAGTCATATAAACTCATGTTTATCTGAAAAGAGAACAAAGACAACATATCAAATGATGAAACTGAGAAATGTTATTGTTTTATCATAAATATAAGCTCAATTTGATGCCAGCAACACGTTTCAAAAAAGTCATTACAGGGGCAACAAAAGACTGGAGAACTTGTGTAGTGCTAATTAGGTTATTTGGCAACAGGTCAGTAAGAAGATTGGGTATAAAAAGAGGCTCCTAGAGAGGCGGAATCTCTGCGCAGTGAAGATAGGGAAAGGTTCATAACTCAGTGAAAGATTGCATGGGCAAATAGTGCAAAAATTTAAGAATAATATCCCTCAACATAATTTTGCAAAAAGTCAGTGGTGCATAATATCATGAAAGATTCAGTGAATCCAGAGAACTCTCTCTAGGGAAGGGATGAGGCCGAAAACCAGTACTGGATAGCTGTGATCTTCAGGTCCTCAGACGGCACTACATTAAAAACAGACACGATTCTATAGGGAAAATCACTGCATGGACTCAGGAACACTTCCGAAAACCACTGTCTGTAAACAGTTTGTCACTGCATCTGCAAATGCAGGATGAACCTGAACCCTGCAAAGAAGAAACTGTATCTAAACATGATCCAGAGACGCTGCTGACTTCTCTGGGCCCGAGCTCATCTAAGATGGACTGAGGCAAAATGGGAAACTGTCCTATGGTCTGATGAATCAAAATTTCAAATTCTTTTTAGAAATCATTGAAACTGCATTCTGCTGGCTGAAGAGCAGAGGGACCATCCATCTCGCTATCAGAGGACAGTTCAAAAGTGATGGTATGGGGGTGCCCATGGCTTGGGTAACTTGCACATGTTGGAAGGCCCTATTAATGCTGAAGGATATATACAGGTTTTGGAGCAATATATGCTGCTATCCAGATAACGTCTGTGTCACAGAAGGCTTTGTATGTTTCAGTAAGACAATGCCAAACTGTGTTCTGCACGTGTTACAACATCATGGCTTTGTAGTAGAAGAGTCCAGGTGCTAGACTGGCCTGCCTGCAGTCCAGAACTATCACCCATTGAAAACATTTGGTGCATCATCAAAGGGAAAATACTACAAAGTAAACCCGAAACTGTTGTGCAGGTGAAATCCTATATCGGGCAGGAATGAGACACATTTCACTTTCAAAACTCCTGCAACTGGTATTCTCAGTTCCCAAATGTTTATAAAGTGTTGTTAAATACCAGTGGTGGCTAAATGGTCAGGTAAGTGCACTTGTACCTGAAAATTGCAGGTTTGAATACCTGACCAGAAAGGCACCACTGAGGTACCCTGAGCAAGGTACCACCCCTAAGCACTGGTCTACGGGTGCTGAATTAGCTGCCCCCTACAATGTCACATTGGCACATATACTGTAGGTTAAATGCAGAAAACACATTTCATTGTTGTGTGTCAACAATGACAATTAATGTCTAAATGAAAAGTTGATGCCTCTGTCCCAACTTTTTTGAAACATGTCGCTGGGGTGAAATTTAAATTGAGTATGCATTTGCCATATGACAATAATTTGATATTTTGTATTTTTCAATTAAATATGGGTTTATATGATTTGTAAATCATTCCATTCTGTTTTATTTGCATTTTACACAGCGTCCCAACTTTTTTAGAAATGGGGTTGTACTTTCTCTGTGTCGTTGGGGAAGTGGGATTCTGAGGTTGCTAGGAGATGGGTGTGTTCCGTGATGCACTCTTTTCACAGAAGGTGCAGAGAAATTTTCTGCAGAAATGTTCCTGGCAGGAGCAAGACTGCAGCAATTCTGTGCACATAATACATTTCACTGTCCATTTACCGTATATATGAGGTGGACTTCAGTATATTGTTTAGACTGAGGTGGAACTGATATTTGTTTACTGTTTTTCGATTGCCACACTTTGGTGGAGGTCATCTTCTCGCTGAACGTTGGTTTCAGGATCACCTCATCTCCAGTGAACAAACAGTACGGCACCAAACCAAGCCCATTAATGCTTTTGCAACCCTAGGGCCAATGGCGAGGGATAAAAATGGCATCACTTGCATTCTGATGTTTTGTGTGATCACAGTCTGGTAGCATATATGGTCACCAGGGCCCTTGAATGGACCTCTAAACCCCCAGAAGGGCAGCAGTAGCAGACTGGAAAATGTCTTTGATAAATGCACATGTCTGTGTGCCCAATAATTTGTGTTTGGTGGAAAGCACTGGAATATCTCTGAAAAAAACAGGGTGAAGTGCATACATAAACCAGTTCCAAAACTGCTCATCCACTAATGAGTGCAGTGATACTGATCCTATCCCAACAATAAAAGAGCATATGCTGGTGTGCACTGTACACTGAAGACAGAAGATTAACACACACCAACGTAAGGACTGGATAACTTTGGACTATAGGGAAACACTCCAAACCCTGGAGAAAAGGCACAAAATCATGAAATTACCATTTAATCTGCATATACACCAGAAATCAGGACCAATTTCATACTCACCACGATAGCAATGAGCAATGTGCGCCAAAATGAATGAAACATAAACTAAAATAACTAATTCAGTAAATGATTGGAATGTGTTCCAATGGATAATCATTAATGTATTGCATAATACATTATATATTGTCAATGTATTGATAATCATTAATGTATTAGATGCATTGAAACATTGTGAAATTAATCCATTACCCAGCTATCCACCCCTAGGTTTTTCATTTAAGCAGCAGGACGCTTTTTGCGTGTCCAGTGTTAATCTGACCTCTCGTGTTCATATTTGGAATTACATGCTCTGGAAATATTATACGCAGTACTGTAAAATACCTCAGAAATGGAACTGATTTTTTTGCAGGGCTATTTCCAAAAAATTATAAAATAAAATGTCAAAGACGTTATGGAGCAATCGCATTCATCAACCTCTAATCATGAAAAGCCGGCGGAAAGCTTGTCAAAATGTCAGCGATATAAACTTTTGTACGAAAGTTTAGAGTTTTTACGGTAAACATAGGTATATATTCCCGGAGATGGATGGCTGGTTCCTGAAGACAGGCGAGATTTAGACCATTCCTAGGCAACCAGACATGAAAAAGACTGTAATGAGCAGATAACAATTTACAGTAAATGTCACACACATGAAAGAATCTCAACATTTTTACATTTTAAAACACTGTCTCGTTCTAATTTTATATATAGGCTTTTACTAATAGAAACTCAAAAGTATCACACCATGAATGTATAAATATATGTGCAGTTAAGTTATCTACTGAGGCTTTTGTGTGGTCGCCATGGCAACAGTGATGAAAATAGACGTGAATCTGTATAGAAATGACTGAACAGTTTAAGAGACAGAAAGGACTCGAGCACTGACAGGCCAACTAAGCACAGGAATGAAGAAATTTATCAAGGGCACTGATAGACAATATTTCGACAAGGTTAAGCAGTACAAGTTCATAATTACGGACAATGCGAGACACTGCATCCGTGGCCTTAGTGTAAGTGTGCTAGTACTGTGCAAATGCTAGCTAGATTCAGAATGAAAACCCAAAGATGAACGTTGTTGGTAACGTAGACTCAAAGGGTGGAATAAGCATGGGTGACTAATTTTTATTGCAGTATTTATTTGTAAAGCAGACTCGCTGCAGCTGCAATCCAGTCAGACTCCCAGAATCAACAGCATCACAATTGTGTATGCTAGCGTTCAAGGCTTCGTCAATAAAGTGCAGTTGTTGACTATTACTGATACACAATCATGCATAACAAAATATCTTTCATTTCAGTATTGCTCTGATTAAGAAGTTACAAAAAATGGTTCCCCTATTAAACGATTAAGTCGTTTTTCAGTTTCAGCTAGAGGTTAATAACTATGCTCTCTGGAAAAGACCCAGATTTGGAAAACACCAATTAATTGTTATTGAAGCTTTTACAGCACAAATTAAGATCAAAAGTTGTTTACAGCCATTCTGAAGAGATTTCCAACGCCAGATTGTTTGTCAGTTAAACCTGTAAGATAAAATTTTATTTGAATATGTTGATTGCGCCTGTTTTGAGTGATCGAGTTGCACCCTGAGTATATGTTGGTTCAGATGTCAACACGGTACTGTTTACTTCTTAAAAGAAAGGGGAGGTCATGCCAGACCAATTTGCAATAAGTTTATATACTGTCCTCTCTATTACACACGATGACTCTGCGTCCCATTGCTAAACGTATATACAAGAACAATATGCTTTTATCTTTGAAGGATTGTTGAAAGTAATAGAGTAAAGAGATGAAACATGGTCTGAATAAAATAAGGCTAAAATAGGCGAAGAGTGCTGAATATTCATTATAAAAGACTGCCTACATTTTTATGGTTTTAGCAGTTCGCAACGGTTTTTTTTTTTTGAAAAAGCAGAAAAGCAGTGATGGGGAAGGGGATTTGATGGAGAGAGATGTAGGAGGTAGGAAGGGAGGGGGTGTGTGCAATTCAAAGGCGGTCTTTCAGTTAAAATCTCAGAACGAATGTAGATAGCTATGTTAACTAATGTGTTCTAGGGGGTAGCTGTGTAAATAACACACGTCTGTAATAGGTATTTGTCGACATTTTTATCGAGAGGTTAGCTGCTGCGATAGCGAAGCGCTTAGTTTTAGCTTAGGTGGCTTTACCTAAGAGACGGTGTGTGAGGGAAAGAACAAGAGGGAGAACCAGGGGAGGGGACGGAGGGTGTACGGAGGGTGCTTACGGGACGCACAGGCACTCCGATTGTGCTGCCATAATTTAAGTGACGGGGACCAAAAAATATTTTGGATTTTAAAAGGCCCAGGAATTGTGTATATGTGACGCCCCCCAACTCCGCCGCGGCTGGCCGGGGTTGTCAAGACGAGAGAGGGAGAAGGGAAAGCGGCTGAGCGGTCTACCCAAGCCCGGGGTTTCGTCCTTTTGCAGAGGAATTCAAAAAAGACAAATTACTCTCTCCACTGGGCCCTCTGCGTTACCAGGTAGGCAATGAAATGAAGCATTGGGCGTATGTTATTTTTATAGCTTTGAAATAATCCATAATGCTGGCACATTAGGTAAGGGTGATTATGCCATAGCTTGTTCTCAAGTTAGCTCGTTTGGTTTTATATATACATAAATCATAGCGTATAAATAAAAAACGAATATGTGAATAGCTTATTTGTTATAATGAGGCATGCAGTTGGCAAGAATAGATGGAAAGATATGTAATCGGTAATGCATTGCTGGCCGCTTTAATGTGGAGCGCGGTGTACCGTAGCTAGCTAGCGTAATTAGCGGCTAAATCTCAGCACTGGCGGCGAGAGCGTCCAGCTAAATACGCCAGAGAACGTGCCGACACTCAGCGCCCGGGAAAAGCGCACGGGCACAGCGCACGAGCGCCGAGTTCCGCAAAACTGCCGCCTTTCCCAACGCCGTCTGCCCACCAACATTTTTTTTCCAGAACAGTCGTGCATAACCGTCGTGTTTATCGCACATAATTTCCCGCATCGGTAAGCGAGAGCTGTCATTTCTGTGCAGTTTGCTTGGTTTGTGATTGGTCAGACTGTAAACGAAGGCTACACAGCTGACTGCAACCTCTTCCTACAAAATAACGTTTCCAGGGACCAACACCGCCCAACTCGGACCTGTACTGGCGTGACCCTGTCCTGTAACTGACAGTATTCTATCGATACCTATTGTGCTGAGCCTTACAAGATTCAATACGATCTCTGCTGTTATACATTAGCCTCGGCTTACAATGCCGCTGTCCGGTATGCGGAGCCGTCAGACATGGTGAATTGTGGTGCACGTACCATAAAACATAGATGCTACAATATTTTTATATGTTTTGGTCAGTTATTGTACAGGTTTTCAGAGAACACTGCCCTCACCTAGAACTAAACTAACCCTTTCATTGTTGTATAGGACATTTAAGAGTCATAGTGCTGCGATGTTTTGCACGATTAGTTACAGTTGTGTTTACATTAAGTACCATTATACACTGCAGAGTAATGCAGACCTTTCTGATTTATATGTAATACATTCATTAATTTAGGTTGTCATCTGTCTAGATTGTGCTGAATAATCTGTGGTGATTTTAAAATGTTCATTTTTTGTTTGTTGAACAGAAGCAGTTCTATTAACCTCAATAATTAAAAGGCCAATAAAATATCTACTCTCTATGTCACACTGCAAATTGAGGCTGAATAGTTGCTTAACGTTTTGTTGTATTACCTTATAATAAGAACCATTATGATCCAAAAGACATTCATTAAATTGGACACATTACGTTCATGGAGGCTTTTCAGTGATATTTGTGAAGTCACAGGCTTCATGTAAATAAATCATCTGCACAATTAAAGGATTGTAATTGTAAGAATTTAAACCATTGTGTCAGGATGTATTTTCCCCTTTTTATCATTTTGGGATGTATAATTCAGCAATTTATGTGAGTGTTATACTGTAATGTATTTAGTTTTATCCCACCTATTCATCTAAACCAAAATGAATTGCAAGATCAAATGGACTTTGATGAAATTTACTGCCTTTGGACACTAACAGGAAACAAACAAGTAATGGTGTGTTAGTATAAGAGAGTGAATTTTATTTATTTATAAACTCAAAAGTGTTATTGAAGCAATTCATTTTAAATACCTTATTTGAAGCTGCTGCAGGTCCTCTCCCAGCGGTTCAGCAGGCGGCTTTCCTTTCATGTTGCAATATTGCATCCTTAACCACTGTTCTATATGTTGCTTAATAATAAAATTATATATATATATATATATATATAT
>JAODKE010000050.1:1695373-1717230 GCA_026779605.1 Mormyrus hasselquistii | reverse complement strand
ATCCTTAAACACTTTTATATATTTTTTTTAATAATAAAATTATATATATATATATATATATATATATATATATATATATATATATATATAATTCAGTTTTTTTAGGGTAGAACAAAAAAAAAAATACATGAATGAAGATGGAGTTCTTCAGAGAATTTAATGATATGAACTAGAATACGATTAATATCTAGAGGACAGAGAAAAACAAAGACATCTATTTGTTTCTCTGAGTGTTATAATTCTCATCGTATGGAAGATTGTATTGTAGGGAGGTTAAACATTCTCATTAATGATGGAGAGCAAAGATTGTTTTTTTCTGTACCTTGACTGAGAAATTTTGTTATTATAAACTTCTGATTATAAATAAGATTGTCCTCAATATCACTCATTCACAAAGCTATTTTCAATGACTGCTTGTATAGCCAAGATTGCGTTGATCCAGAACAGATAAGCACAGGGTAGAGTATCCCCTGGATGGGATGCTAATCCACTGCAGAACACTTCACCCATTAAGGGCAATGAGTAATTTACTGCACGTCTTTAGACTATGGGAGAAAACCCATGAGAGCTGAATTAAAATTTGAACCAGAAACCATTTTTACCCTCCTATCCATTGTGGCACTCACCCTCACTTTTGGATTCTGTAGATGCTGCTTCCTCCAAAACATACTCTTAACTGGTTACTGGAACAGATGTTGATTTATATTTTATTTTTAAACAATGATGGAAAGCTGCTGGGGAAAGTGTTTTTTTTTCTCCCACAATAACGTGAATTTTACTGCTGATATTACTGTAAAAATTGTGAGGTTCACTCCTATGAATTGAGTAACTTAACTGCATGCACATTTTTATGAGGGTTGTAGTTCACAAAGTTTTTTTATTTTGTTCTGTTTTTGTAGCAGCTTGTCGGAAAGCTTATCTGTGAAAGGCAGGTGTTTCTTAACAATTCTCCCTCTCTTTTGCTTCTTTCCTGGCTTTCAAGTGGAATAGGTGGAGGTAAAGGGAAGTTTTACGTACCCATGTCCCTCGAACTTGAGAGTTCATGAAGAATGCCTAACGAACATGCTGAGGTCCAACAGCAAACACCACGGAACACTCAAAACCAGCACCCTCACCACCAGATGTCCCTTCACTCCAGCCATGCTGCCCTCATGCAGGGTTATGGGGCTAGAAGCAGAGGCAGTGGAGGTGGGAAAGGGTTGCAAGGTAGTCACTTGAGTGAAAATCCTTACCAAAAAGAAGCCATTGATTATTACATGTCAGTGAGTGGAAAAGAAAGGTCAAGGAGAGGGAGCCAAGGACTGGAATATGGGGTCGGTTTTGGATATTCGGATGTAGGTGGACAAGTGCCTCACCAATATCGACATGCTGGAAATGGTCCAGGGTCTTCTGTGATGTCTCACTATCAGCTGGACTACACTGCATCAGCTGCCTCTGGTGGAAATAGCAGTAGCAACAGTAGTAAAAGTGGTACTGGAGCCTTTTCTCCTACACACCAGTATTGCTTAAGTCAAAATCCCTCAGCTCAATCAACTCCTGGACTCCAGATGCACCCACGTCAACAGGGTCAAGATTACCCTTCCCATCAACCCTTTCCACAAAGGCAGCAGCACAGAGGTTATACTCTTTCTGGACATAGAGCACTTCCCCAGTTCTCCCGGTTCCCTTTGTCTAATGCATCTACAGAGTCAGCTAGGGCATATAATTTCCCTCCACAGAGGTATCTTAGTGGGAGTGCTACTAGCAATTTTGAGTGTGAAATTAGTAATTCAGGTAGTGGCAACACAAAAACTGGCTCAAACCATGGTTCAGTTAAGCCAAGTAATATGGCACAGTTTGACAGCGGTCGGCTAAGCTATACTTCTTCAAATTACCCTCCATATGATTTCCATACTTCTCAATCACCTCATAAACAATCTGTTTACCCACACCGTTACTCCCAGAATAATTTGAAACCAGACTATGATTCATCCAATAAAATTATTTCCTCCAGTTTAACTTCCTGCTCACCTTACCCTAAATATCCTCAGACTTCCACTGCATCCTCAAACTCCCACAATTCTTCAATGCCTCAGTTCGTCTCCCAAGAAATACCTAAATCTGTAACTCAGAATCAGCAGCCACAGGTCCATCCAAACTTCAGCCCAATTTCTAATCCATCTCCATGTGCCTCAGGAATACAGTCACCCAACTGTAGCTCATCACCCTCTCCCCTGTTGGGTGCTTCTGAAGGTCCAGGAAACTCTACTGTTAACCCCAGTGAATTGACATCAACAACTTCTATTCCAAATCGTCGAAACAGCCACAATCAGATATTGCGAGCAGCACCTCAGCTGAGTCCCACACCTAGCTCCAACAGCAGTGTTAGTAGTTTTGGGAGCAGCAGTGGTAATGTAAACACCATTGGCATAAATGCAAGTCCAAGTGGGAGTCATTCAGTATTGACTCAAAGCCAGTTGGGAAGAGGAAAGATATATGATGAGAATTATTCTTCTCTGTACCTGTCTTCTGTTGACAAGCTGACTCGGGATCCAGGGATCAACAGTCTAAATGCATTAACATCACAAGTGGCTAATATACCTAATACTGTCCAACATATGCTGCTTTCAGACTCTCTGATTTCAAAAAACAGAGGAAAAGATGAACCTGCATACGAAACTGGTGAAAATTATCAAATGCTTCAGAATTCACACGGCTTGGCTGCCAATCAGGAAGAAAGTAAGGCTATAAGTAAAAGTTGTAGTGATAGTGCAACAAAGACTGTACGAATGGATATAGGGGGTGCTCAACCTAACAGTGGAGTGAATGAGAGTACTGAAGTGGTGAAGCGGGAAGGAGAAGAAACCTCTTCAGGAGGAGGAGATAGCATGACTAGGCAAACAAGTGGAACTAGTACTGAGTCTGGCTACATCCATTCACCCCATTCTGCCATTCTGGCAAAACAGGGTTTACCATTAGAATTAGTAGTTGGAGCATCCAAAATTAAGAGACAGACTTTGGCTTTTCCAAGAGGAAATGAGCATAGTATTCATAGTACATCTTCTTCTTCTTCCCCATCTTCTCTACCTTCTTCAGTAGAACCCAGTCCAAATATACCTCCTCCCTGCACCCTTTCGTCTTTTACTTCTACTTCTGTCTGTCCATCTCCAACACTCAAGTCCCCTAAGGAGCCTATTGTAAGAAGTATTGATCGAAGAAATTGTAACAAACTCCTGGAAAATTATGAAGCTAATGGCAGAAAAAAGAAAAATCAAGCAGACCAGGATATCACAGTGACACTGGAAGCATCGAGAAGTGACTTGCAGAGAATTGGGAATGACAAATTAGAGAGCCATGACAAGCGAAAAGCTGATGAAGCACAGAAGGGCTCAACAACTCTAAGTGGAAAAGTGGACGATTGTGAAAAAATTGTAATTACACAAAACTTGGACAATCCTCATAAAATTTTGAAAACTGGAGAAACTCAAAATGCAGGGGGAGTAGGAGTGATTGTCTCTACTCGTTCTGAAATTGCTGAACATAATACCTTATTGGAATCTCCTCAAGATGCTCCCTCTGCACCACAACATTTAGACAGCGAATTACAAAATTCACAAAATAGTACAGACAAGACTAATTCTTCCAATGTTTTCAAAGATGCCAGATGTGTTAATGGGCAAGGTGGGAGTAGTATTTGTACCCTCCCCTCAATGAATGGAACTAACATTCCCCCTGAACCCAGTTATGAGCAGTCACCATCATGCCACCATTCTGGAAACAAGAGGTCACCATATGGATACTCTGAACATGTTGGCAGTATGATCGATTTAAAGAAGGCAGGCAGTATAGAAACAAGTACAGGGAAGGAAGCAAATTTAAAATATGAAAGTCAGCTTCAGCCACCACTCAGTTATATTGCAGGACAAAAAAAGGGAATGGGGCCAACAGGCATAATGAAACTGGGAAGAAGAGGAACAATAAGAGATCAAGATATTAATCCTCCAGTACAACAGTCATCTGCCAGTATTTTACAAGAAGTACTTCAAGGCTACCACACAGAAAAAACCTATGACCATACTAAAAACTCAGTCAATGTGCCTGACACACATCCCCAGTCTCAAAATATGGCTCATAATCTTTCAAGACATTCTTATGGTGTGAGTAAAAGTATGATACCACGCAGTCTAGTCCCACAAACAGGGCTCAGTCAGGATCATCAAGCCTCACTTCCAGCAGCAGTTCCTGTGAAGGATTACCCTCTAAACCTTAAGCAGGGCAGTACAACTGGTATTGGACCGGACCCTCCTCTGAAATCTTGGGCTCCTGTTGGGGTGGGAAGAGCACACGGTGAGTCTTCAGGGAAATCCAAAATGGAAACATCTCCAAATCGCCCTGCATCTATTTTACCAGAAACCACTGAATCTTCTCAACAGCCACCATTAAAAAACATTAATTTAGCAGACTACCCGCTACCGCATCGAATACCCTTCACAAACCCACAAACTTCATCATCTGCTGTGCAGCAATTGTTGTTGCAGGATACTGAACTAATAGGGGGCAATGACCTACCTGTAAAAAAGCCTCCAATGGCTTCATCCTCATCATCTTCAGAGCGTTGTTCAGTAATCTGCGATGTATCTTTCCAGAGCACACCTGAAAAAGAAAAGGATAAACATGACGACGAGGTAAAAGAGACTTGTAAGAAAACTAGTTACACTAGTGCTTCTGTAATTCAACAATCACATTCTACTACTTTAGAAAGTCTCCAAGACAACAGTAAAGAGAACAAAAGTGAGGTGAAGATGGAAACTGAATGCAGTGCTTCTAAGGAGGTCTTTAATCAGAATGATAATCCTACCCTTTATTGTGGACAGTTACCGGAGAAGAAAAGTGCATTCCGACAGCAAAGCAGATCTCCATACATATCTGTGAACACAAGCACTGACAATCATAGTTTGTCCACTGGAGAAAATAGACATATAAATGTATCAAATGTCAACCCCTCTCATTTTCATCAAGCCCCCCATACTCTTTCCTCTAACCTTAATGTTCCAGCATCACCTTCAACAAGATGTCAGTCAAACTATCCAGGGATAGATGGATGCGGTAATCATTCAGGATATGGGTTTGAAAATTTCAGAGAGAGAAGCCATTTTCATTCTCAGCTTCCTTCTCAGCACAATATACCTTCCAAATTTCAGTTTGGAAACTCTCAACCAAACAAAAAACTGCAAATGTATTCTCATTCCCATCCTCATCAGTACTCCCAGGATACAGACGACAAACGTGAATGGGAAGCTTTACACAAGAACAGGATAGCAAAGGATATGATGGTGTCAAGCAGTACAGGATCAGGTAGCCAGCAGTATCACACCCAACCAGGGATCTCCCAAGCCTCTCATAGTGACCCAACAGGTCAGCCGAAATTACTCCACCAGCAATTCTCTCGGCAGGGTAGTTACTATGATATGAAAATGTGGAACCTCTCACAATCTGGAAGAGAGAGTAGAGGGACTCTTGAATGCAACCAACCTGTCTTTCAAACAAATCAGACTGGTGTGGTTAATCCTGGGTCCGATACCTCAAGAGGAGTTACAGAAAACGTCAAATCATTTCCATCGGTGCCAAGTTCTCATAAACCATCTGCTCATGGTAGTTTTGCTAGTAGTACAGTTAACTTAGGGACTCAACAAGGGCGTAGTCCAGTGAAAACAGAGCGTACTGGAGAAACTAACCCATTAATGATGAGAAGGAGGGTTCGTTCTTTCATATCCCCGATTCCAGCAAAGAGGCAGCATCAAGATTTACCACAGCAACAAAGGAGTAATCAGACCCTGTATCCTTCTCCTTTGAGTAACACTGCATCCAGACATCATGATACAGGCCCATCAAGTCCTGATGTGCCCCATTCTGGAATGGTCATTCCAGATGCTAATTGTAATAAGCTAGCTCAGAATATGATGCTCACATCTCCATCTTCTCAGGGTAAAACCAACATTTTACCACCTAGGAAAGGTCGTGGCTTGAAACTGGAAGCGATAGTGCAGAAAATAACACCCAGTGTTAAAAACAGTAGGAGTCTCACCGATTTTGCGTGTACTCCACTAACTGGATCTTCTCATGCAGATCTAGTACATTACAACTCTGAGAACCAAGAACAAGAGTCTTGCATTGGGGACAGTTTATCTGAATCTGCAACTGGACATGGAAGTTCTCATTCTTATCTGGATGAAGGTCTCTCCTTGGAGGAAATTATGTCCTACAAGGGTGTTGAGGAGATAGGCCCCTTGGCTCCCACTGCCTACCCTTGTGACCTCCAACAGAATCCCTCTATTGTAAAATTTGGGACCTCAGGGAATATAAACCGGAGTGTGGTTGAGGATTTGAAGCAAGAAACCCATTTTAGGATAGAAGGTCATGGTCCTCAATTTACAGAAAGAGACAGTTCAGGAGAAGGCAAAGAAGAATTAAGGTTGCCCACTGATTTCACTCTTTTGGGACCTTTGCCACCTGCACCACCATTACCTTGTCCAGTACAAGCTTCTCCACCTCCATCATCTTCTGTTTTGTCTGATATTCAACAGTTCACTAATACATACCAGCAACTAGAGACACGGAGAGGAGAGGACTCTGCAGAAAGCTTTTTGAGAAAAAAGTTAACAGATTCTGGGATGGGATTAGGTTTAGATGATTATTCAAGCAGAGACTTTTATGGACCCAGCTCATTTCACCATAACCAGCATCAAAGACAGTGCCTGTTACCCAGACACCCAAGTAGTCATCAGATACACCAGCAAAATCCTTTTGGTCAAACCTTATCTTCAATATCAAATTCATCACAATCAAATGAACTGAAACCCCTTGAGAATGTTGTTCCTAAAGGTTATTTTCCATCTGGCAAGAAAAAGGGGCGGCCTGTTGGTAGCGTGAATAAACAGAAGCGTGCGCAAATTCAATCCCAGAATGTGTCCAATAATGCTTCTCCTGTTATATCTACACCTATACAAATACCTGGCCCTACTGCTACTGCTGAGACTATTCCAAGTACCGTGACCACAACGCAAATTTCTGTAACCGCTTCTGTAACGGACACTAAAGAATCATCTGAAGTGCCCTCTAATACTTCTCAGATGTTGAATATGGATATAGAGAACAAGGAAGTTCACCCCAAGGTTGAGTTTGAACAAACTGACCAAGGACTATGCAAGGAAGATGACAGTCAAAGAGCAAAGCTTGAGGAAAAGCAACAAAAAAGGAGAAGAAGAGTAGGTGGGATAGTGGGAAAAGAGATCATCCAAGCTAGTGCAGGAACTGAAGAAAAATGTGCAACTGGAATTTTTCAAGATCACAGGAAATCTGTATTTTCACCTTACATTCATGTCGAGAGAAAAGAGGAAATTGGTGCTGTTTGTACTATAGTAAATGAAGAACAAGAAAAGTCAAAGGGAGAAAAGAAAGAAGGTGTAAAGGCTGACAATCTCTTGAACTTACTTTCTTCTGAGATAAAAATGGATATAGATATTGAGGTAGTGAAGGAGAAAACAAAGATGGAACAAGTTGATTCTAGTCTTCTTCAGTCATGTACAGCAGGAAAGACGATTCCGTTGTCTGGGTATGTGCTTTCAGGACCTGTAAGTACTGAGACAGGTAATTCTGGTCAATTGCTGTGTTGTTTATGCAAGAAGTGGGCAAATTACAAGAATCTAGGGGATCTTTATGGACCCTATTACCCTCCTGAATATGTGGCAAGCCTTCCTAAGAACCACCCTCAGATTCGAAATAGTCTAGGGACTGCCAAGCTTGGTAATAAAGGAGCAGATTTAGGAACATGTACAACAGAATCAACAAAACAGGATACACAACAAATAGATCCACAAATGTTAAAGCCTACATTAGATACTGTTTATGCAGGAAATGAAGCCGAAAAACAGTCTACTGTTACTACGACAAATGCAACCTCTGCAGTGGATGGGGGAAGAGTTTTGGAAAGCATTGATAATGTGTACAACAATATGGACCTGACCCAAAAAAGTGATCCGTTTCCAGAGTTGATAGATGTTGTGAGTGCAGTGATGAAACAAGAACTGGAGCAACCACAAGAACAGCAAAATCAGGACCAGTTGACAGAAGACATCCAGCCAAGACCCCAACACAGAAAGCTTACATCCCATCCACGCTTTAAAAGGCGACACAGACCCGGTGACGACTTGCCCAAGACTACCCAGAGTAATTTTAAAACCTCACTGCCATTCCAGCCGCCTCCTCAGCTACTTAACCAAGACCCCTCTGAGCCCTTGGCGCATCTGGCTCAGCTTCCTGAAGTCCCACTGGACCCTAATGAATTGTGGGTACATGAGGGATGCATAGCCTGGGCCAGTGGGGTGTTTCTGGTTAATGGACGTCTGTATGGCCTACAGGAGGCACTAGATGGCGCCATGGACACAGTGAGTTTTTCTCTTTTTTATCAAATTCCATTATAGTTTTAGTTCAGGTGTTACTGAATATTAATGCATCATAAAATGCCATTTTTAAAATGACGTAATATTCCTTTGCTTATATATTGTCCATTCATATGCCATGTTAATTTTTAATTTGTAATTTTAATCCAAGATTTTGTTTGTGCCTACATATCTGTTTTTGCTCCTCCAGTTTCTATGTAGATGCTTTCTAACTGCCTTTGTCTTCAACAGAGCTGCTCTTACTGTGAGCAAGTGGGTGCACCACTTGGTTGCTATAGTAAGGGCTGTTCTCTAAGATACCACTATGTGTGCGCAATAGAAGCAGGTAAGAATCAGAGATGTAACAGAAATTTGTCTCAGCTGTGAAATCAATCTTATATTTTGATCCAGAAAAAGGCTGTACTAAGCACATTGTAATAATAGTAATGATTATATGTGTTGTACTAAATAATCACTCTCATTCTAGACTGCTCCCTAAATGAAGAGAACTTTTCACTGCGATGTCCAAAGCACAAGGTAATTTGACACTTTACAAATTCGGCAAGCTAGGAGAAAAACTGCATTCTAAATAGAAATACTAGAGAATTTTGAAGAATATATTCCTATCACAATCGTAAGAAGGACAAGAAAAATGCTGCATTGTTAAATAAGCATGTGTATGTACACATATGTGGTAAATTCAAGGAGTGGATGTCTGCTTTAGTACATTCCCTGAAGCTAATTATAAACCTGTATACCAGGAAGGTCCATGCGTATAATTTGCCTGCCTCAGCTTATTATAGGACTGTTTTGTGTCTATTTTCCCTGGTTTCTCATTTGTCAATCCAAACCAAATTATTGTATGAAAACCTCTCATGTTCTCTGGATGCTGTCTTCTTATTTCTTAGTTTTCCCAAAAAAATGCAGTAGAGAAGGCTGTCCTTTCAGAGCAGTCGGAAATGGGCTGAGCCAGAGGCTGTGGGAGAGAGGCGGCCCAGCAACTGAGATCGGTGAGCAAAGACAGACTGTGGGTGGGGCCTCGATTTGTCAGATTTAAATTTCAGATTTCGACTGTATCCAGTGATGTCACTTTCTCTGGGGCCCTGAGCCACTGTTGGTCATTTGTTTTCCCACTAATATTGTTTGTTAATGTTAAGCGCTGAAGTCCAATTTTTCCTGCATTATTTTAAAATCATACGAGTAAGGGTAGGGGCGTAACATATGTGTCAATTAACAAATGATGCTTTTATGAAAGGTCCAAGCGAGAATCTTAACTGGTTGCTGTTTTTTTTTTTATGAAAAAATGCCTAGATTAGATATTTCAGTTTGAGTATTTTTTGCTGTTTGGGTTTCTCTTTATAGGCTGGCCGGACCTGAGAAAAAAACCACAGACCTTTAATGACACCGAAAAGACCATGGTTAAACTTAAAAGAACAATCAAGAAGAACTAACCAATCAAGAAAAGAGACCACAGAGGACAGCAATGCCTGTTTGTTAAAAATCGAAGTGAAAAAAAATGAAAGCTCAGTGGATTAATGTTCAGACCTTCTCGAGGATGAATTGACTGAAACATTACATGTAAGAAAGGATGAAAAAAAGGGAAGACTTTGTTCCTCTCTGGCAAACTTTGAATGTGAAATATTTTGGAAATGAATCACTTTCCTTATTGTCCTTTTAATGTTATTTGTTATTTTTCAAAGTCCAAAATGTATTATTAGATAGAGTTAAGTGCAAGTGGACCATTCAAAATGAACTGCTTCACATAAAGGACTGAGGTTGACGCTTGGATTTTTACGTTACATGTGTTGCATCTATTATTCATATTATTATTATTATTCCTATATACAGCATTATTATGATGCATATATTCATTTTTACGTTATCATCAGTATTTTGTAGTTGAATATAAATGAAAGCATTTAATTTTTATTGTTGTTTTTATCACATAAAAATGCCTTTTAAATAGAAATGACATTTCAGTATTGTCATACCACCTCTTTTCTGAAGAGGACACAAGCTTGGAGTTTCCACAGAGACATCAATGCCTTTGCTTTTGCATCACTCACAATCTTCGCACGTGTGCGTGTGTGTGCTTGCGTGTGCACATCTGTCTGTCTACCTTTTCCATCATTGGTAGTAGATTATTGCTTCTCATCTTTGGGATTTCACAGTGCAAAATGGTGTACCTATGAATAAAATGAAAATAGTGTTATTTTTCAAGCAAGGCAGGACTAAGGAAGTCTTGTTCTCAGAAATAAGCCAGCAACAGTATTGATATCATCTTTGGCTTTAGTGAACGAGATACAATTTTGCAAAACGGTAAACAGCAGATGGATGTTCTAGAACAAGGTCTTTATTTTTCTGCTCTGAATGTATTTAATATCCAAAAATACAGGGAGACGCGAAGAGACCGAGTGTGAAAGGATCCATATAAAATTGTTAAAAAGCAAATGGTATTATATTTAATACTATTTTTTCTACTCTGGTTGAAAAAAAGGGAAAATATTGACATATTACATTACAAACCTGTCAATATGACTGATAAATACATAAGACGAAAACAATGTTCTTTTTTTCTTTAAACATTTCTTTGTGTCCCGTTGTCTTTATTAAAAGATTATGTAGGTACTCGTGCTGCTACAGAAGTCCTGGCTATCTAACTTGTATCTGTAAGTTTTACATGCTGGAATATGTGCTGATGACCTTCAAATGTGCAGAAGAGAAAAAGTTTTGGTGGAGGCTGGGTCTGTTACTTATGGATCATAGCAGACAGGCACTCTGTCTGGTTCTTTGTAGTGCAGACCTGTACGGTATTTTTATGCAGTGAAAAAAGACATTTCAATCAGCTTATCAGCCAGTGCCAACGTCACAAGAAAATGGCCAAAATATTTACTGTGTGCTGTGTTCTGCAAATTGGACACTGATTTTACTTATTTGGCTACTTCGTCAGATTGGCTGATGTTCTGCATTAGTAGTTCTACTGTTGGTACCCTTTTGTCCCATTCTGTTTACCGTGTTCTGTTCAAAATGGTGAGTTGTGGCTGTTGTACTGTTTTTCTTTCTGACATCGCTGCTTTATAAATGGTGACGCTTTGAGAACAGTACAGTTTTACATGTGTGTGGTGCTCTGCATTCCCGACAGCCGTGAGGTAAGGCTTTGTGTATTTCAAAGGTTCTCCCTTGGACCATACCACTGTGATGGATAGTGGGGGGGAGGGGGGATTTTGCAACTTAAAACTGGTAGGAGCAGGATATTAACAGTCCATGAAGGCATTTTAATATGTTGCATTGAATATTACTGTAAGGTACATTAGCACTGTGTTTCTAACCTTTAATTTTATCTTTACAGTCTTATCTTTGAAATGACAAGGTTTGGAAATTCGGATTGAGATTTCCGCAGATTTTCCTTTGTTTTTTTAAATCACTGTCTGCTTTTCGACTTCCAGTTTTCTAATTACAGCTTTTTAATGTTATTTTTGTCTCCCTCTCGTGGTGTTTAGATGTCAGCAAAATGCCTCTGTGTTACTTTTTATCACCCTAGCTCTTCTTTGACATATATAAAATATAATTGCTCTGTGTGTGTGTGTGTGTGTGTGTGTGTGTGTGTGTGTGTGTGTGTGTGTGTGTGTGTGCCCTGTGATGGACCTTGGACCTTGTGCCCTGTGCTGCTTGGGATAGGCTCCAGGCCCTTTTTGACCCCAACCAGGATAAACAGTTGGTTGAAGTGATTTCTTTCAAAAAATATGGCCTTCCTCTGATTATTTGTACAAAAAATAGCATTTGTATATACATTTTTTTTCTGGAATACTCACAAATTGGAACAGTCAAATAGGTAACACTACTTGCAGGGGCACAAGTAACTTAGTAACTGAGTTACTAACTACTCAAGTACAAATCATGAACAAATATAGTAGCTCCATGAAATACATGAACTGATTAATGACTGATTAATGGTGAATGAACATGGGATCAGTACATAACCAACACTTAGTTTTTGATACATTAAGTATGAATGCACTACAGCATTAAGTAAGCGTGTATTACTGCATTAAGTAATTAGTGTACTACAGCATTAAGTAAGCTTGTATTACTGTATTAAGTATGAGTGTACTACTACATTATTTGTGCCCCCTCAAGTTTTGTTACTGTGAAATATGTTTAAATGTAATGAAAATGGCCAAGTCATGTTTTTATTGATGATAAATTTGAAAGGCATAAATAACCATAAGACGATCACGTAATGACAATTAAATTAGCCTGGACAGAAGGGAGGCTGGAGGATTAAAACAGAGCTAACAGATTGAACGAAGTCGCTCAGCATGGATTAAATATCGAAGGATTAATGAGGATTTTAAAGAGGAGGGTTAATATATAGTCTACAAAATAGACTTCCCTCCAAGTATCGCCCAGACTGAGTGCATCTCAAATGTGGTTGCTGCAGGATGTGGATGTCATTTTTCTGAACAGAGACGCACTTCGTCTACCATATCGAGTTCCTGAGCGGTCTGGTACCTCTGGCCAAGAGAACGATCTATTGGACGTCATAGCACTGCAACGCCAAGAGGAAGTGGAAGGAGACGGATTATTGGGTAAAGATGTTTCAGGATTTGTGAAGGACAAATTTTGTTAACCACCAGATATGTTGCTATTGCTTATAGTTGAAATACATGAATGATGAGATGTTGCTGGTTGTAGTCATTGCTGTTAATGCTGCAGCTCAGGCATCCATTAAGGCCGTACATGATGCCTGCCATCTTACCATGTGTGCACTCTGAGGCTGAGGATCGGCTGTGACTAAATGGGAAAGACCCAGACCCTTTGTTGACTCTTCTGCTTATAGCATTTCTTTCTGTGCATGGTGATATTCACCGGCATAATCAGAATTCTGGACATAGTACATACAAGAATACAAAACCTACAATCCATTATTTTGTACTGATGGTAAATTCATTTGCTCTCCCTCCACCCCCTCAAACCCTGATACTGTTACTCACTCTTCCTCAATCTCAGTGACCCCCACCCCCCCACTGATCCGGCCATGACCCTCCTCACTGCAGTGCGCTCCCCCGCCATCACGTTTTGCCAGACTGGCATGTCTCTGCTGCTGTCTGCCGTGGCCCTGCACTCCTCCTACTGGTGCGTGGGCAAACAGAAGATGCCCAAGCCGCTGTGCTCGCCGCTGAAGACCAGAGGCTGCATCCCCGTGCCAGGCATGTCGTCCAACTCAAGCTCCGCCCAGTTCTCTTGGGAAACAGGCGACGACCGCTTTGTGTTTCCCTCCTTCCACTCCGGCCTGTGGACCAGCTGCCAGGAGAATATCTACCTGGATCAATGGGGTGAGCGGTGGGGCAGGGCATTTGGAGGTGTTGTCATGACGACCTATAGCGTAGTTGAGGGGGACAAATAAGAAAAGAGGAGGTGTGAGGACAGCTGCCCCTATGGAGACCATGTGCTTGGTGCACACAAGGTAGAGATGAGTGTATAAATCTCAGGAGCAGTTGCTCCTTAAGGAGCAGATCTGGGCGGAAAAAGAACAGAGTGTCCCTTCTGTTCAATGAGGCAAAGCCAAGCCAGTACCTACAGTAAATACTTGTTGTGGTGAATGACTGCTGGGATTCAGGAAGGAGAAATTCCCAAGGATCCTGGGTGCATCTTTGAGCTCTTGGCCATCATTGCAACTATAGCTTATTTAAAACATGCCAGATAAGGGTGCTCGTCACGCACCATAATGGCAAGTGTGCATAGCAAGTCAAGATAAGGCAAGGAGATGACTGACAGGGATAGATAAGATTACGATAGATGAGTCAAGTTGCGAGATAAGACTGTCTTAAAAAATCAGAACTTAAAGGATGAGGGTGTGTTTGCCTGGCGGGGAAAACTTTTTGCTCTTCTAAAATTTTGGAGGCGAGATCATTTTAATTTGATTGTGGCCACAAAAGAATTCTGTGCCATACGGGTAGGAAGAGCTCATCCTGTTAGGTGGAGCTACAATGGTTTTGGGAAACCAGTTCTTCAGTCATTTGTCACATAAACTGTCAGAAGAGAGACCCAGCGCAACGCTCAGGGGAGTTTTACTTACACAAAAATGTTCTGGGGGCAGAATGAAAAATGTTTGGTTCAGAGAGGATCCAAGCAACTAAAAGAGGCAGGACCAACCAGTCTTGCTCCTGCCTCCTCTAGTTGCTTGGACCCAATTCCTCTACAATCTAATTGATTACCTCTCTGAACCAATCATTTTTCATTCTGCCCTCAGAACAGTTTTGTGTAAGTAAAACTCCCAAGTGCCAAAATGACTGGAGAATATTATTTTGACAGCAGTGGTCAGCAAAAGGACAGGCTAATGAGGATTAATTGGGTGAGGTGATAGCGTCGCTCCCTAAGGGAAGCCAGAGAAGTCTACACTGATTTCTGTTGAGCCTAACCTGGTTCTAAAGAGGATTATAATGGTTTCACCCAGGGGAATTTATGACCCAACAGCAGGACTGAATTAGAGACAGTAATTGAAAAGGGAGAAGGATTGACATTAAGCAAAGAATGCAGCTAACCGGACATATTTCCATTGTTATGGGAGATTTTGAGAAATGGACATTGTTAGGAGGTGGGAGGTTCACTGGCTTTCACAGAAATCCATATTTTGTCAGAAAGTTATTAAGCAACTCTGACCTCATCGCATCACCAAGGCAGATTTTCGCTAGAAAGCACTGCGTGTTTTTTCGGCAAATGAGCTTTCCTGGAAAGAACCTTCCTCTATTTCCCATTTTATACCTTCGGAACCCACACCAGGATGTCCCAAATGCATTGGCTGTCATTTGCCCACCATTATGTTGTGCCGAAGTGCAGTGGTGTGCAGGAAATAACACGTTGTTCTGCAAATAATTTTCCCAATTTAATTTTAGAACCCGGGTTTGTTACCTGGGTGACGGAAATGCCTGGTGACGTCACACTCACCTCCGCTGCCTGTGTGTTTTCTCCTCCAGAGGAAAAGTGCCGTAGCTTTATGGAGATCACGCCTCAGTCTGAAAAAGGTAGGCTGTCGGGGCCCAATGCGCTTAGCTGGAAAACATGATCTCCTCCTCCTTATACTCTTTCTTCTCCTCTTTGTGTCTTCCTCCTCTCTTATTTTTTCTTTTTCATCTTTCTGTTTTCTCCTTTCCTCATTTGTGTCTCACTCACCGCCCTCCCTCTTTCTTTGTCCATATCTCTTTCCTTCCTCTCTTTACTGAATCTCCATCTTCCGCTTCCTCTCACTGCCTGCCCCCCCAACCCCCCCGGCATTCCCTGAAAGCAGTCATGCTCTGGCTGTCCATGACCATGGAGCTGATGTACATGGGACTGTTGACCACCAGCTCTCTGCTGCTCTGCTTGCAGCTCTGTGTCAGTGCCTGGCTGCCCTCGGTTGCCTGCTGGGGCCTGCTTCTCAATGCCTTCTCTGCCATCTTCACCGTGTTGGCAGGTAGTGGGGGGGGGGGGGGGCTGCTCCTGCCATGCCCGACTGTGTGGGTGGGTGTCACACACTATAGTGCTAATAAGAGATCCAGAGGTCAGTAGTTCAGGTCCAGAAAGTAGAAATCCAGAGGGGGCCAAGGAAACGGTATTTTATTGCACTGTGTACTTCTATATGGATGCATTGACAACAAAGAACTCTTGGGTCTTGATATGTGCGGATTTGTAAAAGTTCATCTAAAACTGCAGCTGCTCACATTACATATTCCAAACAATGATAAATGCACAGATTTGTTCCACATGCCTGAGAACTGGGATTCCTGAGGATAAATATTGAGAGTTTGTCATATTCTGTTATTTGATCACACACAGTCGTTTGTCTATGTTACAATCCTTCCCACTTTTTCACAGGACTGCTGGGTATGGTGGGTCACATGATGTTCATGCAGGTATTCCAGGCTGCAGCTTCCATGGGGCCAGAGGATTTCAAGCCACACAGTTACGGCTACTCCTGGGCTTTCTAGTGAGTCTCCGCACCACACATCTCACAGGGGCTCAGTTTGTTCTTTTTGGGGCCACTCCTCTTGTAGTGACTGTTTGTGGCCAACAGAGTGCGGTACACCAATGCATTATTCGCTAAGTGGTAAACACTGCAGCTGCAACCCACTACACGACTCTCCGTAGGTGCATGCGATATCCCAGCTGCTGTGGTTGTTCCTTTGCGACTGTAAGACAGCAGAAGGTGGAGTAATTCTCTCTCTCTGCTTGGCTTCTCCCTCCCTACCACTTCCCTCCTGTTCTGGTCTGTCCCACACTGCCTGCAGCGTGGCCTGGGTTGCTTTTTCCCTATGCATGTTGTCAGGTGTCTGCACACTCAACAGCTACACCAAGAGCGTGCTGATGCGCAGGCCCTCATGTGCACCCATAGCTGAACAGCCTGTCAAGCAGCCCCCGGCCCCTTTATTCTACCCGCCTCCCTCCCCGCCTATCCCACCTCTCTCACCCTTATCCCCATACTACAGTCCCCCAGCTGAGTCGCCTCCCCCACCCCCCCTGCTAGCTGCCCCCCCTCCTCCCTGCTACCCGACATCTGCACCGTTTCCGTCTCTCTCCCCGTCCCGCTCCAACCTCGCCTACATTCCACAGTGTCCAGATGACAGTGACTCACTCTGAGGATGCCCTGTCGGTAACCATGGAGACACCCTGAACTGCATCCTGTTTCCGAGCTCATCAAATTAATAACATAAAACCAGTACACTATAGCTCACAATTTTCATCAGTGTTAATGCTATTTTTATTGCTTGTACTTCCCTTCTACCATAACCTCCCAACTATTTGTGTGGCGTCATTCTCAGCCTGTGGCTAAAATAGTAATGGCACCCTCATATAATTAAAAAAAAAAAGAATAAAAATTTTTGCATTTTTCACTTGTTTTTTTCCAATGCCTCGGAGCAAGGAACAAACACACAGGCTATGTTTAGTCACTTTATTTAAAAAAAATTAATAAAGACTTTATTTTATGACACAATAAAGTCAAAGTATAAGTCAAAGTTTTCCCTCAAACGTACGCCACTGGTTGGCTACAGTCAAGGAATCACCAAAGTCTGCTCTGTAGATAGCCGGGACCGCCCCCACCCCCTTCGCTTGGCATGATGGTACGGCGCCGCACTCGGTCCCGCAGGAACTGATCGTCGTTCAGCGTCATTTGTTTGCGTTGGTTTGTACCACAGTCCTGCGCAATCGCGCCCGGCGCTCTCAAAGCCAGGAAAAAAATAGTCATACAAAGACATAAAGTGATGCCTGAAAACAGATGTGAACAGTGCGCGACTGACGCGCAGTCGGAGAACCTATTCGTTCCGGAACACGCTGAGTGACGCATTCTGCGGAATTGTGTCCGGTGAAACTCCTCAATCAGGCAACACAAACAAAGGCTTCACGGGACAGGGTTTTTCCAAAGGCATAGTCCGAACATAATGGTGTTAGTTGCAACCAATCTATCATCCTCATGCAGCATTTATTTTATTTCTTCAACATGAAATCATTTGTTTATAAAGCGACAATACGTTGTAGACGTGCAGTTAATAACGGTAACTACAGAAGACGCAAGCTTATTAATGAAATGACTATTTTCTCATATGTCTTATGAAATATGTTCGTGTATTTAATACATGTTTGTTTCTGCAACAACGTATAGCGGAGAATAAGATGAATCCAATACGTTAAACTGTTAATGAATTGTAATTTTGTTACTTACAAATTCATGACTTAAAAAAAATCTCCCATTTGAAATTAAAACATGACCCACAGAAGTAACTGAATAACAATTACTGTGGAATAGTAAAACTAATAGCTATCTTTGGACACAAAAGTAATTTTTTTTATATTGACACATTTAACCTCAACATACTGACTGATTTATTTATTGCTGTGTCTGTCTGTCCACCTGTCTGTCCTGACATTGCCTGGATTCTGCGCTCATGTCAACCACAGCAATGCAGAATTTGTCACCCTGCAGTACATAACTCAGAAGGGAATTTTCCTAAAACTGTGGAAATTACAAGATGTTCATACAATGCTTACAAATATTAAATATTCCACTTTGATAATTTCTTCCTTTAACTTTATACTAAATTGTTCATATTTTTTTAATCATCTGTAGATTTATCAACTGGTAACACTTTATAAACCAGAATGAGTTAAATGGTTAAATCTCAATGTGCTCCTACACCCCCCCCCCCCCAAATCACAAATACTACATAAAAAACTGATGGATTCTGTCAAGTACTTCTCCCTTATTTCACCTTTTTACGAAGCACGAAATAAATTATGCTGGAGATTAAGGTTAGGCAGAAGGCGATCCAGGCAAGGATGAAGCAGTATCCGTACTGGCCTTCGTCATTCCTGTGGAAGATGTCCGTGTAGATGGAGGCAGCGATCATTATGCACAAGCCTGGGAGAAGGTGCAAAGGTCAGTGAGATATATGCCAACTTTATTGTTTAATCTAAGATAACCATATGCACACTTACACTACCTGGCCAAAAGTATGTGGACACCTTACTATCACGCTTATTTGGGTTTGTTGAGCATCTCATTCTTAAATCATGGGCTCTAATGTGGAGTTGGTCCCCTCCCTTGCTGCTATTACAGCTGCTACTCTTCTGTGAAGGCTTTCCACTAGATTTTGGAGTGTCTCTGTGGGATTTTTTTTGCCCATTCATCCAGAAGAGCATTTGTGAAGTCAGGCACTGATGTTTGATGTGAAGGCCTGGCTTGCAATCTCCATTCTATTTCATCTCAAAGGTGTTTGATGGGGTTGAGGTCAGGGCGGCCCAATGAAGTTCTACTACACCAGCCTTGCCAAACCTTGGATTTATGGGTCTCGCTTTGTGCACAGGGGCACAGTCATGCTGAAATAGGATAGGGCCTTTTGCAGACTGTTGCCACAAAGTGGAAGCACACAACTGTCTAAAATGTCTTTGCCTCCTGGCAAATTAAGATTACCCTTCACTGGAACTAAGGGGCTTAGACCAAACATTAATGCCCCCTCCACCAAACTTTACAACTGGCACTGTGTACTCAGACAGGCAGTGTCCTCTGCCTGAGAATGTTTCCACTGATCCACAGTCCAATGGTCATGTGCTTTTTTCACCTGGTGAGCTGATGCTCAGTGTTGGACAATCTGGCAATGGAAACTCGGTCTATATCATGCTGTTGGTGTTTCCTGAGGCAGTCTGAAACTCTGCAGCTAGTATATCAGCTGAGAAAGTGATTTTTCCTTCAGCACTCAGTGATCCCGACGTCAGCTTGCATAGCCTAATTCTTCATGGCTGAGCTGAGCTGTGGATGCTCGTAGATCAGCGAGTCCCATTCTGGTCCTCAGGGACTGACAGTCAGTCCATGTTTTTGCTCCCTCTTAACTCCCTGCCAGAAAGTCTCTGGTAGGGAGCTGGAGAGAACAATAATGTGGACTGTCTATGGGTCCCCAAGGACCAGACTGGGAAGCACTGTCCTAGACGATTCCACTTTACAATAACAGTTGACCAGGGCAGAAATTTGATGAACTGAATTGTTGCCACAGTAACAGCCTATGGTGCTACCATTCTCACTATAATTATCTATGGAGATTGCACGCCTCTGTGTTTGATTTTATGCACATATACAGCAATGGGTGTGGCTGAAGCAGTTGTACTCAATAATTGGGAGGGGTGTCCACATAATTTTGGATAGTTATTGTGTCACGAGCAAATGAAGCTTCATGAACCAATTGCTTTATTTTCTGACCCCACTAGACAGTGCTATCTGTTTATAAAAGGGCTCAGAGCATGCCATAAAGCAGGGGTGGGCAATCTAATCCGCAAAGGGCCGGTGTGTATGCAGGTTTTTGGGATAACCTTTAGGTCAGCTGTTCAAACCCAGGTGTGAGGACTCTTCAGCCAATCAGTCCTCTAATTAGTGACCTAATTAGGGAGTTGCAGCAAAAACCTGCATACACACCAGCCCTTTGTGGATAAGTTTGGCCACCCCTGCCCTAAAGCAATTGAAGTGCACCATCTAGAAGGGTCAAAAATACAGCAAATGGTTCAGCTTTATTTGCCCATCACTATCATATAGACTGGATTTAATTTTATCTTAAGCTAATGAAAGATGTAAGAACTACCGAATGATACCTTCATTTCTACATTTTTATAAGATAAAGAGGTGATAGCTTATGGAAGTAGCTCCTATGGCGCAAATGGGTTGTGGCCTTCTGGGGTGATTTTCTGTAAATTAAATGTATGTGTGATGAAGTTTTTTCCAACTGCTGCAGAACTCACAGGCGAGAAACTGGAAGACGCCAGAGAAGATGAACCTTTGTCCCTTTTGCAGGGTGAAGAGTTGAGCAATAAACACGAATAGACCGAGGATGGCAAATATGCAGGCCAGCACTGAAGTAGCCTGCACTGCCTGGAGGTAATCTGCAGGGGGCGAGAGAAAGAAACATGAAATAGGTGAAATGGTCCAAATCAACACAGTCATACACAATGCCAGCAGTTTACTGGCAGAAAAAACCATTTAAGCTCATTTTATATAGAAAGGTAAATGAGTTGTTAAATAAGCATTAAGAAGAGGAATGATATTATGTCACACCACTTATTCCTTTGTTATGTCTATCTGTACAGCATATGGATACCAGTTTTTAGGGCATGAACAGTTGACGTCAAGCCATTCAGACCAACAGATCTAACTACACTTTAGCAAAGTCTTGAACAGATGCCTGACCTCACTGGCTGAGAGAATGCCTGAAGCGGCTTTACCTTCTGAGTTCGTAACAATATTAGTGAGGTTCCAGTTTCCATTTTGGTACACCCATGTCCCCCACAGGTCTGTGGTTATATGCGGTGTCACCCACCATGACTGTAAGACAAAGAAGGGTTAAAGTATTCTTAGAAGTCTGATTTTATACAGGATTGTATTAGAGTTTCTAAGCATATGGGTAAAGAGCTGCTTCACCGAGATCCATCCATCCGTCTTCTGTAACCACTTATCCTATCCACTCACAAAACCACACCCACGGACAACTTGGTAACTAAAAACTAAAACTAAAACCTGAACCCAGGTCCCAGAGGTATGAGGCGACATTGCTAGCCACAGCACCACCATTTTGTAATTTATATTTTGGTAAGACTTCTATATCAATAAATACACAACCTGTCAACATGTATTGCAAAATTATATTTTGTGTATTTTTTGCATATCGTTAGGAGTGGTTAGAATTATGTCATTCAGATATAATGTTAATGAAACTGTTTTTCCAAAGTTTAAAAAAGGTTTGATAATGGGGAGCTACAACTGAAACCAAATGAAATACTAGGGGGTATATATCTACTCACCCCCTGGTTCCTATGCTTGTTACTTTCCTATATTACACTGTTGAATTGTTAATAGGTGTGTATTTTATTTATTTATTTATTTTTATTTTTTTGGGGGGGGGGGGGGTGATAAACATGTGTCCCCCA
>JAODKE010000050.1:1660918-1671680 GCA_026779605.1 Mormyrus hasselquistii | reverse complement strand
TATGAATACAGAAACAACAGCATCCAGCATCGCCACTTGAAGGAACAGACCGTAAGTGAGCTGTGTACAAAACGAAATAATGACTGGGAACAGGGCTGTAGCCAGGGTTTGAAAAATAGTGAGGTCCAGTACCTGAGGGTGGGAGGGGCTGAGGGGGGTGAGTCTCGTCAATCACACATTAGATACATGAGGCTTGTTTCTGTTTGCAAGAACCGGATTTTCGATGATATTAAAAGTCTGGTTAGGTTACCAAGCTATGTGGATTTATCATTTGAATGTAACATAAATGAATTTAGGTCTGCATCATAAGAACATTACAGCAGTAAAATATTATGGGTATGAAGCATGTTAATTAGTAAGGTTATTTGTAACAATATATAAACATAAAAATAGAAGAGGAATGCTTGATATTCGCACATCATTATAAGCTAACATCTTTGTTTTGATATCCAAGTTTGGCTATTAGTGATACCATCCCCTTCATAAGATGTTTATTATCTTTTTTAATTAATGACGTTACGTGTAGCGTTGGTTAGCCTAATCTAACCGATTAGGCGTAATACGAAACAAACTATAAATATGAAAGGGCCAGAATAGACTAGCGTATGTTTATATTTAACATGTTTCATACAATTATCTTTAGGCCAGGTGCTAATCACATCGCGATTTCGGGATGTTTCTTTTTCAGATAGCGATCATTGTTTGATCTTACCGAATAACGCGCCTCCCTCACAGTGCTGCATGATCACAGGCATACAACGTGAATTCAAACTGCTGTCAGTGAAGTGCAAGCGTGTGCTGATACCGAATGCTCTAGCCCTGTCTCTCTCTCACACAGCAGAAACTAATAATCACATTCAAACTGAAATAAGAATGCACCTGGCCCGCAGACATTTTCAACTGCTGATTATTTTTTATTTAGTTGAATATTTAGCCTCAAATGTTATTTTTAGCTCTTAAAAATTTTACCGAAGTCTGGACCTCGTGATCTCATAGCTGGCTACGGCCCTGACTGAGAAGAAGCTTAGCAGAAAGCTGAAGAAGTTAGGAAGATGACTGATATACTGATCCAATATGTTCCTCATACCTTCAGACGAAAACCCAGGAAAAGACCAAAACTGAACTCATTGGGTAAAGAGAATTAACATTAATACTAAGGACATGTGGAATGTAGCATCAAAATATGTATTGGGCATATATGGGTATATTTTTAAGACCCACGTTTCCAAAAAGACGTCTATGTGCCGTTTGCTGTGGCTGTTCTTACTGTGTTTTTTCCACTTACCACAATCAGGGCACCATTACTCTCTTTACAGGCTCCATAGTTCCCAAATGCAGAGATCACCAGCATCAATATGCCGAGAACGATAAGCAGGGTCACCACTGAAGGAGAGAGCAGTAAAAAAACATACTACTTCGAAAACATGAGTAAAAAAAATGCCATTGAAAATAAATATGAACTATGTTAAATTCCAAAATTAATGTTACGTAACATTTATGTAAATTGTCTAGCTTTAAATGTGGAAGCTTTGTGAGTGTTTGGACACAAAAACGCACAAACGTAAGATTTGGTAGCAGAAGAGTTTCGGATGTTCAAGGCAACTTCCCGCACACGCTCTTCTCTGTCTTGCTTATGATATTTATAAATAATATATAAAACAAAGTACTGGTCAAAGAAAATTCTGTTTAAACGATATTCGTGTTGGTGGCCAATCAGTACCTCGATCAAGTTTAACTAAGTAAATTAATTAATTGAGATGGTGGTGAAATTTGAGAAATATATGGAATGGCTGAGGTGCCCCTGAAGAGAAGTTTGTGAACCGAAGCAGTGTTCATCTAGCCGTCCAGCAAGATATTAGTAACTTTTTGGAGAACAGAAGATTTTTTATGTTACTGTTAATGTGTATATATTTTAATGTTATTTTTCTGATAAATATACACATGCTACTCACAAAAATAGATTTGTGTCTTTTCTTAGGCTGCCTAGTACATATACACAGTACGCACACACACTCAAATAGTATAAATAAAGAACAATGTACCGGTGACAATGGACGTCATGTTCAGATCGACAATGAAGATTCCACTTGTCTGAGAGCTGAATCTCACCCACATTCCAAGAACCATTATTGTAAAGCCAATAAGCTGCAGATAAACAAGGTGGTTGTTAGGCTCGAAGAGCTGTCATTTTTTTCCGCTCAGTGCATTGATTTTATCCCAGCTCCCTGACAGCAATCTTCAAATGTCTCATAGCGTGGAGGCAGCTTGAATCTCCTGTGACCCCGACCATTGAACCACTGCCGTTGCCGTTATGATGTGACATAGTGCAATGCCTAGAGTATGGATTTTCCTCCTCCGCATGAAGACAATTCCAAAGCTTTCTCTGTTTACGATCCTCTGGAAATCCTAGATTATGATCTAGTGCAGGGCTATTCAACTCAACCTCCATATGTGGTCCGGTATCTTAACATCGAGTCAAGGTCGGTACTAATTACGCTTAACTTTTCTGTCTGCCATTCATGCTTCTTATCAAACTTTTAGATTTTATATTCATCATTTATTTTTCTCAACGATAATATTAACGAGCTATTAATACTCATGTGGAATTTATGGATATCCAGGCGGATTAGACGAATTGCGAGTTCAGAAGGAATAATTACGGATTTCTTCATTGCATTTCTGTTCTTTTTGTAGATTCATAGAACAATTTATTTAGAGTGTAATGTGAGAAACTTAATTTAAAGTCAGATGTATACTTTAATAAACGTGTTAGAAACTCCCCCAGAACGTGACATTCTAAAACGCTTAACGTGAAAATGTTTAATGTAGTCTACCAAAACAGCGACCAAAAATCTCCAAATTTCTCGCAGACGTATCTGGCCTTTTCTTATAAGACAACTAACTTGTGCGCACACGATAAAAAAAAATCACTCTATGGGACTTCGAACCAGAAAGGCATTCATTTACAATCAGCAAGCAACACCATGAACTCATTTTCCATTTAAAAAATACTCCAGACTCTGTTTCTATGGCATTAAGGCTGAATTATACAGTCCGTGTGTATGGTCGATTGAGATGAAGCGTTATGAACAATACTTTTTTTCCGCCATTATCGGTAATCATAATAATACACTGTGATAAACAGCTACAGTAAATAACAAAAAAATGTTAGTGCAACTCGGTGAGGCAAACCGAGTAAAGTGGCCAACAATCTGTCTTGACGGAACCGAACATATACATTCCGTCAATTTGCGAATAATATTCGAAAAATTTATCAAAACTACTACATAACAACTTATATAACTTGGTCTCAAGTGACTGCATGCAGGCTATATTTTGTGCATCTTTAATATTGTTGACACTGATGTTTGGTTCGGTTGCGTCAAGACATATGTTTGCCACTTTACTCGGTTTGGTGATTTGTTCGCCTCACCAAGTTCCCCTAACATTTTTGTCATTAATGACACATTTATTGTATCTGTTTATACTTTTTTACTATGATATTACCGATAATGAAAGAATAAAGTATTATTCATGGTGCTATCACCTCTGTCGCGATAATTCACACGGACTGTGTAACTCAGCCTTAATGCCAAAGTAGTGCACAGCAGCTTTGCATTTACTCCTTCTAGAAATATTAATTGCAAGGCTATTGTATCTTATTGTATCTTAATGTCAGGTCTAGCAAACTTAGTACGGCGTGCTGAAATAAACCTCTTAAAACATGACAGCTTTACGCAGCTAACCTAGCTGTTCCTTCCAAATAACTTGTGCGCACACGATTAAAAAAATCATTCTATATGGGACTTCAGGGGCTCCGTACTGACCAGATATGTCTGTGACAAATTTGGTGTTTTTTGGTCGCTGTTTTGGTACATTAATCCACTTTAAGCTTTTCACGTTAAGCGTTTTACAATGCCTCCCCAGAACAGGACTACTCCTTGTAACCATACATGCTCTTGTTGCGCGAATGGCGGGTAAGCTGGTACTCAAGTTGCTCCTGTCCGGCTCTTACCAGATCAATGAAATCGCCCAGAAAATCGATGAAGGTGAATTATTAACGTAATTAGTACCAGCATTACGATTATGAATATTATGGATACCGGCGGACCTGTGGAAATAAAACACTATTAGTGGTAATAGAGTTATAATACTTACGCCCAACACGATATTGATGACAAAGAGAATACATTTATACAGCTGGGAACGTCCGTCGAGTGCCATTTTCGCTAATTCTGCTTGCTCTGGGTACCTGCCTGGTTCACAACACTTTTCCCAAGATTTGGGTAATGGTATTCAGCCTTGCTAACAACAAACTGCAGAAATCACTGATAGAAAGAATGAAGGAAGCCGCGGAAAAAAATGATCAATCTCCTTACTCGCTTCTGCTTTTTAAACTCACCCCGTGTTTGCGAGATCGGCCGGACACCGAGCGCGCGACTCTATTGGCTTATATCGAGACCACAATCCCTATCTTTTAGATGAAAACGACACTAACGAAACTACGAATCACGCAGCCATCCTTCGATTAGCAAAATATGGTAACACTTGATGTGGGCACAAAAACTTGCTCAGTGGGTTATACATCTGTGCCTGTGATCAGAAGGTCAATGGCTCAAGCGCCGGCCTCAGCAAAACAGACACATCTAAACTGGAATGACTCTCAATTCTGTGTGTGGTTATTTCAAAGGAGAGGAAGAGGATTAGTGAAAAGAAGCATTGCAATGCACCAGTATTTCTGCAAATGCCAAACATTTTTCTTTGTGTTACTCCTGCAGCCTAAAAACGTGCCAGGAAACAAAAAGCTGGGTGCAGATGGCCCCTATAGCACAGGCTGATATGCCGCCCACAGTGTGAACTGCGCTTCCTGGAATGGCCTCTAGGCTCTTTGTGACCCTGAAATGAGTGTAAGGGGAGTTATAGGCCTACTTGATTAATATGCTCTATGTGATTCATGAAGCTAGAATCATGCCCTAAAATACATATCATGTGGCATCAAACAGAAATATAGAAAACACTACAGTTACTGATATCATTGCTTCTCGTTTTTTATTATGCTCTTATTTTATTGGGTTTATTGTGACTTTAATGTTGTTCATATTTCGATGATAGGATGTCACCTGTGCAATAAGTCTATTCCTGAAATTTCCTCATTACTAAATATTCCACGGTCAACTGTTAGTGGTATTATAACAAAGTAGGAGCAAAGTAGGATACATGACGCTAATGCCGGATGAGCCGGGGCCCACGTACATGACGCTAATGCCGGAGGAGCCGGGGCCCACGTACATGACGCTAACGCCGTAGGAGCCGGGGCCCACGTACATGACGCTAACGCCGTAGGAGCCCGGGCTCGCGTACATGACGCTAACAACGGAGGAGCCGGGGCCCGCGTACATGGCGCTAACGCCGGAGGAGCCGGGGCCCCATACATGACGCTAACGCCGGAGGAGCCGGGGCCCCGTACATGGCGCTAACGCCGGAAGACCCGGGGCCCGCATATATGGCCCAAGGGCGATGTTAAAATCTCACACACGCGCAGTACACCCAAGACAGGTTTATTATTTCCTGATGTATATGTGTGCAATTGGTATGTGAGCACAGTGACATTGTTTCTACACAATGATGAACTCTTAGTCAATTACCCTGATCGCTGCTGATTAAATTCTGGGCATTATATGTCATAAGTGGCCTGTGCCAAGCCTGGAAGGGAAAGGAGGGCAGTAGAGTGAATGGCTAACTAGCCCTCCATCCATCCGTTCATCCATCCATCCATCCATCCATTTTCTGTAACCACTTATCATATTCTGGGTCATGCATAAAAATTTGCTAGCTATAAAAACGCAAAAGAGGGACATTCAGGACATCTCAGCCCTGGGAGAAGATGACCATCCATGAAAAGGCCCCGATTATATTTCATAATTCTAATGCTAAGGTGCACATGAACTGACAAAACAAACCCAAGCACATAATTATACAGCATAATCATGCAGCATAATTTATAATAATTTATATGTGGATAGCAAGATACGGTACACGAAAAGAGAATTTCCCTGCAGCGATTTACAAAAGTGCTATTATTATTATTAGCACTGGCATTTATCTTATGAAACTGATTGCTTGATATGTCAATGCCATCAAACAATCAGGTAACTACATGATGTATTTATACTGGACATTTTTTGCATTAAAAAGACAAAGTTAAGACATGAACTTCTCAAACTTTTTAGCATAGAGCAAACTCTTGCTTTCCCTATGACAATAAAATTAAGGACCTCTATGGGAAGAAACACTAAAATTTAATTCAAAATGGAAGTACAATAATTTTAATTAAATAAGTGATTGATTGATTGATTGAAAACAAATATATAAACAAATGGGTTTCTGGTGGCCTAATGATTAAGGACACGTGCTTAGGAGTTGAAGGTTTCTGGTTCGAATCCCAGGCCAATAAACCCTACTCTCCAGACACTAAATAATATCTTCCCACTGCTCTGTCATATGTGGGTTAAATGCAGAGAACACATTTCATTGTGGTGTGTCGGTAATTAATGCCTTTAAAAAAACAGCTGTATTATTGTCTCGTAGTCCTCGTTTTGGGCTGTTATGCAGCAGATGTGGCGCTGCTTTTATGCGTGACTTACTGACATTTTACCGACATGCTCGGCTTTCACTGAACACTACTGTTCACGTCCGCTGTGCGTCGCACCCGCACCACGAAGTCAGCGGAGCCGCTGCGGCGCGCCGTTGCGATGAATCACGCGGGTTTGCTAGTTCGGCATTGTTTCCTTTTCTTGCCCTGTTGTCTTATTTATTGGTCTCTCGGCGTTGCTTGCGGCACATCCCCCATCTTACTGTTAGATCGTCGACTTCCAAAAGAAGTGAAACACCTCCTTCCTTTGACTCACCCTCCACACTCCTCTTCGCTCATGTTTGTTGCCCCTCCCCCGCCTGTAACCAATATTAGCTGTATCCATACGTTTTGATATATGATCTGCCGGATGGTATTTTAGACCAAAACGAGGCTCTTGAAAACAGCCAAAAACGAAGGATTTCTCACACTCTTTTACTGTATAGCTATACAGTTTAGAGTGGAAATTAAGATCAAACAATATATATTTGATACGTTCAAAATGGCATGACACTTTGTAACCGGCCAGCTATTAATTACTTGCAGCTTAGTGTTACTTGAAATATAATTTCATGCGATATAAGTGACCACCAACGTGTCTTAACAGAATATGTAAAATTCAAGGGAAAACGTACGCCTGTGTTTTCACCCATGTCGGTGTGCGTTAAGGCGAAAGAGGAGGGGGGAAGTACGGAGTACATCTGGGGGGTAGAAGGAGGAGGGGATTAGACGCACGATAGGGACAGAGTCGTTTTCCTAGCGGCCAGCGCACACGCCGCAAGAATACCCGGAGCGGATTGGAAAAGGAAAAGACGGGCCGCAAGAAAGAAAGAAAGGAAGGAGGAGGTCGCATAAGAACGAATGGTTTGTTTATGTTGGGATAGGTTTTTGTACGAAAGAAAAAAAGGAATTGTATCAAGTAGCAGGATAGCAGTGGCGTTCATAGACAGAGAAATATCCACATCGAGTTAGCGGATTGTGCAATTAAGAAGAACCGATCCGGACTTATTTCAGGCTGTCCTGTGGATTTAAAAAATGTGTTTGAAAGGATACTTCCAGTTACACGACGAATGATGGCAATTTGTGCATAAATCGCACGCTGGTTTTACCGCGATGGTCTTTTTTTCTTGTGCCCGATAGTAAGCAATCAGCTGTGAGTGTATAGAAAGATTTACTGAAGGATAGAGAAATGTTCTGGCAAATGTGATACGTTTTGCAGCTGCCTTTTGGAAGACAACGAAGTAGTTCACGTTTTTACATAATCTGCAAAATAACTTCATATAGGCTACCTAATATATAGTGAAATATGCAATAAAGTGGGCTGTATTTCCCGATGAGGCGAGTATATGCGATACGTTTTACCCCCGCGAATTTATAAGTTTTTCGCCTGAATTCAATAAGGCCCGTATTGGTAATTAACATAACGTCGGCCTATGTTTGTATTTTAAATTCGATTCTGGTGTCACAATATTCTGATACCTTGTTATCTTTTAGGGTCATGTATTTTTGCGTCGCTAGCCGGCTTGTCGCTGCACATTTTGTTTAATCACGCAAACGGCCATAAGCAATCACGTACATTGCTGATCGATACATTGCAAGTTTTCCTGGCATTTATGTTCTTCCGTCTCCACGCCTTGGAATTACGACTTTCATGGTGTTAAATATTTTTCACTATCATTCCGTTTTTGTCGTGTAAAGGGAAGGCTACTTGTATTGAGATTAGATAGCGTTCCGCACGTTAAAGGCAGGACTCCCATACAAAGGGGCAAGGAGGGAACGGGAAAGGTAGAAAATATACATATCTGGAGGACACTATCGTTCAATGTTAATGTCGACCGACGTCGCATCAATTCTTTTACCTGTATCCCGGGGAATAATGGACCGGGAAAGGGATGTTGACAATGCAGCCGGAGGATCAGCATCTGTAAGAGGTATGAAAAGAGGGGATCCGGAGCCTGACGGACAAACGACCGCAGTATCTCTGGCCGAACTGGCCGGGGCTGAATGCAAGCGACCAAGAATAGACGGGACGGGGACTGTCGCTGAGATCGGACAGGTAAGAGGCTGCATTGTTACTGCGATTGTAACAATACTTTATCATTTATGGATCAACACTGAGGACAAGGCCATAGGCAATGTGAAACGTTTTATGTCGTCCCCGGCTATTTTTATGAGAATATATTGAAATATTCGGGTTTTCGTGTGTTAAGGGCCTACAAAATGAGATGTTGCATAAAAGATGATTAAAACGCGACCTTTCTCGATCCAAATTAACCAGTTTAGACGCCTTAGCGTGATATATCGCGCAATGCAAACCCGATTAGTCAGTCACACTTTTTATAACCGGGTGTTGTCTGCGCATACAGATTTGACCCATAATATAAATGCGTATAAATCTGGACCGTTACTATATTAGAATGATGTAATAACCGTGGAACCGATCCTAACGTTTTTGTTAGTTTCTACTTTAAATGCGGAGCTTTCGGTCGGTAACATTAATGTGTCCATAAAGCAGTATTCCTGCATATGACTGTACCTAAAGCGAGACAAAGGTAACCTGATATGCCTGCCACTGAATGTCAGAGTCCAAAACGAATCGTGGCATTTTCTCAGTCCCTTTCTGTCGTGTAGGCATGTGTGTTGTATTTATACAGTCGCTGATAAGTCAGTGTAATAATTGATTGCCAGCCATTGAAGGCTGTAAATAAAACAAAGGCAAGAAGCAGATGGGTCCTTTCTTAGACAAAAATCTTTTGCTTGGGCTCAGCAGTAAAGTTTAAATTATATATAAGGGTCTCAGTGATGAATACCAGTGGCATTTTAAAGTAATTTGGTCTGAATTTCATGTAGGTGAAAGGAGATAGGAATGAGGTGGGGGAGATGGAGTGCGGGGGAGGGGTCTAGGTCAGAAACAAAGAACAGACGGGGTCCCACTCTGGGTACAAAAGAAGTGGGGGATTTTGGGATAATCTCGGAGCCACCTTCCTGGAGCCAGAAACCTGAGCATCCCTGCTGTAGCCCCAGGACATGTTATTGTAGGCCCGAGTCATAGTCATATGCACTGCCCGTGCCGCTGGAGTGATGATCACAAGACTCCCTACTGACCGCCTGCTAGCCCCGATCGGCCGGTCGCCCATCTGTCTCTTTTTCGGACGGGTGTCGGATTGTGGTGATGAGACCCCCACCTCAAACACACTTGCCTGCCACGTGAGCCTGCAGCCAGTGAAGTCATCGTGTGGAGGACGATGCAGATGGTTGGGGAACAGTGATGGCGGGGAAGGGTGTGTTTGTGTGTGCGGGGGGGGGGGGTTAGGGAAGGTGACGGCTGCCGATTGGGGGGTTCCCCCAGAGAGACTCTTATGGGGGGATGAGTGAGCTGGAGGCTGACTGGGCCTGATGCAGGTGGGGGTGGGATGGGAGGGGGTGAGGCCAAATGGGCAGGAGAATGTCTGCAGCACTGTTCTTTCTGCTTCCTCCCCAGTACTCTCTCTGCATCCCCTGAAATGCCCCCCTTCTCCCCCAAGGCCAGTTTCCAAATTGTTAATTGACTCCTGGTGAACAGATTCTCTTTTATCCAATGAAATGCTCTGCGGCTGCCCGCTCCATCTGCGCCGTCAGCCTGTACAGCATTGATGCACTTAGCTGCTCTGCGTGGTCTAGAGTGTACAGTGTTTACTTTTACTACACCCCCCACCCCCCGGCCCCTCCCTCCCTCCCATTGCCCATTTTCCCTGTCGTTGGCGGTAAAGAGGCTTTGTGTTACACTAACAAGATCAAAGCTCATTTAGGGGGGGGCATTAACCAGGCCGGTCTCTGGCGGGGGAGGGGGGACCGATCCTGGGTTCTGCTTCTCCGTCCGTGCCGAGATGGAGCCAGTGATGGCTGGACGTCACGGCACCGCTACAGCACAGCCATTCCGTCGCTGCCTTTCTTGGTCATGTGATTCTTGCTGACATGTCAAATTTGGAGTGTTTCTTTTTTCTCCTCTCATCCTTTGTAGTGTATCAGACACCCAGCCGCTTGCTCTAGTCCCCCTGTTTAATGAATGCTATTCAACTTTGAGCATAAATATTGCTATGGCTCCCTTGACCCTGATGATAAGCAGTTGCAGGTGGAGTGGGGTGTATTGGG
>JAODKE010000050.1:1639708-1653078 GCA_026779605.1 Mormyrus hasselquistii | reverse complement strand
GTATGAAAGGATCCACTAAAAGGCCATCTGGCCTGGGAGGACTTTAAAGTAATGAGGCTCTTTCACCAGCCCCCCCCCCCAAACAGTGTTCAGTGGCTCTGAGTCAGTGGGCACTCTAGGTGCCCCCTGCTCCTCACCGAGCGCGTGCTCAAGTATGACTCTGCACCCCGGAGAGGTGCATTGTGGTCCGTGCGGGCAGGCTGCCGCGATGCTGAATGCAAAGGTGGGGGTATAATCCAAGAGAGTGCGGCAGGAGCAGTTTTATTAATGCAGCAAATGGCACAGGCAGCCCGAAAAGCGGAGAATTTCACTGCTGCTTTTGCAGTCTGTATGTAATTTAATGACGCTTTGCGGACTGCTGGGAAAGAGCAATAAAAAGGCCATTAGAGACAGGCGGTGCATTTGTGTTTGGGCTGAGAGAAGGTCGCACCCAGGTTGTCTGCTGGCCGCGTTAGGTGCAGGTCATGTGCTCTTGCATAAAATGTTTTGTTTTTTTCCCCTTGTAACTGATACTTGAATTCTGTTATGCTGTGAGCTTTTGAACGGTCGAGTAGATAGCCCTACCAGTCCACGGTGCCAAGATGACCCCGTGATTGGTGTGTTTGCGACGTGGGATGTTCCCCTTAATGGGGAGGGCGAATCCCTGGTCTTTGGCGACGTCTGCTGTATGGGAGGGGCGTGGCTCTGCATGCTGACATCATGGCAGAAACACTTATGGTCTTGTTGCCCCACTGAATGTTTGCCGTCGGCCACTCCTGCGAGCCTGCGGAGCCTCACTCCATCTCTGTCATGTGACCGGCTAAAAGTCAAAATAATTTAACAGCAGATGGTGGCGATTGAGTGGGGGATGTGCTCCCGTCCCAATAATGAATAAGTGTTTTTGCTCTCCGCGATGCAATGGTGCGCTTCTATTATTTGATTGGACGTGGCTGATGATGATGTCACCTACCCTCGTCGCTATTGGCTGGAGCTCCCCCCCCGGTCGAGGCTCCTTTCGAGCATGTGCCGGCCATGGCACGAGCAACACATGTGTCGGATTTCCAGACCCTTAATAATGGATATGGCCGAGGTGAATATTACATGCGGGACATGTTGTGGCCCCCCCTCGCCAGCACCGGAACGCCGAAGAGGGAGAGTGAAATCGGAGCAGGTTCTCCCCTACGCTGGTTGCCAGGGTGGGGAAGCAGCCTATGAATTTGTGAGCTGATCTGGTCTCCAGTGCTGTCAATGCACATCTGTCCCATCGTTCACATTAATACGATCGATTTTATTGTGACCTAAATTACGTCACTGCTAAATTACACCTTTTCTCCCTGCCCCCCACCCCCTCCCCACCCATTTACAGGGTTCTCAAGAATCAGCGGGGGGTCAGGAGGGATTGCTGCCTCCACCCTTTTCCGCGTTCCCACCCCCGTCTCAGAATGGCCTGGGGGCTGAATACGGAAGCAGCCTATTTGGATCGACGGGGCAGGCCCCCTCAGAGGCCGGGGCAAACGGCTCAGCACCTGCCCCTAATACCCTTAGTGCCCCTGTGAGTCTTGTCATCTTTAGAAGTTTCTTTATGGCTTCTGCTTCAGCTTCATGCTGACCGTCGCGTCGTCTTCCTGTAGCAGGCAGATGGAGCAGCACCTGCTGAGGGAGTGGGCCACTGCCCAGGAGGCAGCAGCGGCGCGGTGGGGGCCGATGCTTTGGAGGGGAAATGCACCCCCAAACGACTGCACGTCTCCAACATCCCCTTCCGTTTCAGAGACCCGGACCTCAGGCAGATGTTTGGGGTAAGCATCCGGGATATCCTGCATTGTTCAGGCCCTTAGCTTGTAGACGTTTGCAGACGGGCCCTTATGAGCCTGGGTTCGACCCATGCCGTACTCTCTCAGAAATCCGTAGTGGACGCAGCAACAAAGTCGGTTTTGAGGTTTTATTAAACGAAAATGAAAGAAAGAAAAGCAGAAAAACATGGAGATGTGTTGACTTTATGCCACAACACTGCCACCCAGTGTGAATAAAAGAGCATTGTGAGGTCACTGCACAGAAGAAATGGAAAAGGAAGTATGTTTTTTTTTTTTTCTTTCAAGCTGGACTCCACGTTGAAGAAAATGTAATGAGGCACAAAACTATGCTAGAACTCGTTTGTTTTTCCTTCATGTGTTACCAATCTCACTGCCAAAACCTCCTTTTTCGATTTTAAACCCAAATGTTACCAGAAACAAATTAACTCACTCGTTTTTCCTCATATGTAATTTCATTGGTTCTCCATGTACCTGGACATGGTGTATATTGACTGTTCTGTTATAGTTTGTTTTCGAAATTTCTTTGCCTTGTTGTCATACCTTACTTCTGTTTTTCAGCAATTTGGGAAGATTCTCGATGTCGAGATCATCTTCAATGAAAGGGGGTCAAAGGTGAGTATGTTTGTGTTTGGGGGGGGGGGGGGTCGGATGCGATCCTGACACTGATCTGAGGATGTAAATCAGTTTAGCACATGAATCCTGTTAATCCTGATTAACAGATTGGGCAGTAAGAGTGATGAGCCTGGCCGGTTAGATCACTATGTTGTGCCACTTGTACCTTGATTACTACACAGTTCAATTGTTTGTGGCTGCCATCGTACATGTCAGCACAACGAGGGAGCGACTCCCTGAGCATGCAAACTAAAGACATGCAAACAGTATATAGGAAATGCCGAAAAAACATGCGTGATATGTAGGGCTGCAACTAGCGAATATTTTGATAATCGATTAATCTGTCTTTTTTTTTTTTTTTTTTTTTCTTCTCAAATGAACAACTAATAATGGGGGTGGGGGGCGAAAAACAATTTAATTTCCAGCATTTCTTGATAACCCAGCGACAGCAGGTTGTTTCCAGCAACTCCAGCAAAAAATAGATGTATGCCACATTAAGTGCGCAAAAAATAATTTTGTAGCAGCTGAATCAATGTAATGAAAAACACAAAATCTTTCTTTATAGAAGAAAAATTATATTATAGTTCTCTAATGTTATGTAATGTTGATACGCATATGTGACGGGGGAGGGAGCACGCGAGCGAGTGTGTCTGCATTTATTACGGAAAAACAAAGTAAACCTTTATTGCGGAGAAAAGGCCTTTTCCGCATTTTACGCTAAAAACGTGCCGGCTTGCGCTCTCGTGAAACGTCGTAGACTTTAGTGACTCAACGGCGCAAATAAGACGATTCGTTAGGAAAAAGCCGTGAACGGCAGGCGGCAAATTTCATTTTAAAACGTGTCCGGTTGTGTGCACATACGTCAATGATGAACTGTAAATAAGATAAATAACATAGGCTATTTACTTTTTTAAATAAAAGGACAATGTATAGACCTGCTCTTTAGGAAAGGTAGCCTTAAATGACTTATGTTGTGATCTGGCACTATACAGAAAATAAAGTAAAATTAACTTGGGGCGCCCCCCTAATAGAATGGTAGGGTAAACGCTTTGTGGTGTATGTAGCCACATTAATAGCCGATTAATAGCATTGACATCTTTCCCAATTAACCACGACTTCACCTGTGTTCATGTGCACACATGTGTGTGTGTGTGAAGGGGCGGGGCGCGGTCGCAGTAATGGCATTGGTTGCACATGAAGTGAGAAGTTATCCAATCCGACAGTAAACGGCTCATTAATAGGAATATTAGGAGTTGTGGTCTCGGCTAGTTTTGAAATAAAATCTCGAATGCATGTCAAGAACAAGTACAAATATGGCTAATTCAAATACAAGATCGAGACCTTCAAAAACTGGTCATGAGTATTACAACATTTTATATTACTAAAAATTTCTGTCATGAAGCAATGGTGTAGTGGTAACAATAACTTTAAGGTGTGTAAACTATATGCAAAGCAGTAAAAACATTAGTGATCTCAAAAAAGGTGCGTAAACGGTGTTTATGTGCATTTACCCTCCACTACACCACTGGATGAAGGATTTGCGTTAATTAACCTGAATTGCATAAAATAATCCAAAAACTTCACGACGTCACATAATACATTAGTGTCTTTCAGAACTAATTTTAGCTAATTACCATCAAATACTACCGTCTCTGGCAGAATTAAAACAAGACTCTGCTGTGTCCGCCTCCACCATTTTTCATACTTTTTTCACGTAAATTACTCAAGCCATTGGTTCTCGTCTTTTTTTTCTTTTATGGTGGTCGGCATCCTGCTTAATGGTGCTTTACTGCCACCATTGCTCTGGTTAGCTTACTGCTCCCAAATTAGTGGGTAGCCACTGTACTTATGTGTAATGACGTAATGACAATTAATCAATGACGTAATGATTGTAATGACAATTATTAAATTATTAAAAAGTACTTTAATAGTCATTTTTAATCGATTTAATCGACTAGTTGTTGCAGCCATAGTGATATATACAGGACATTAGTACAAATGTGAGTGCTGTGTATGTTCTAACGCAGTGTGAGTGAATTACCAAACAAAACCAGGATGGTGGCTGTGCCATTGTTTTTGCTTAAGATATTAATTTGGCACTTTAAAATTTGTGGCCCCTCTTCAACAGTACACTTCCCTTCCTGATATTTCTGTCTTACCTCTTCTCATTGTCTCTTCACACCCATGTGCCGGGAGCTGGGAGGGAGCAAAAATGGGGATCTGGGGGACCCCAAGGGCTGGGTTGGGAAACGCCGATGTACAGGATTTACGCTGGGGTGGGGTTATTCATCGATCAACTGCATGACCTGTATCGATCATTTTCCTTTCACCCTGCCCTCCTCCCACCTTCTGCCCCTCCCCTAAACTGTCAACTCTCCTCCCCCTTTTGGCCCCTCTCCCCCCATCCTTATCCTCACCTCCACCCCCCCGCCTGCGGGGCCCCAGGGTTTTGGCTTCGTGACGTTCGAGAGCAGCGCCGACGCGGAAAAGGCCAGGGAGAGGCTTCATGGTACTCTTGTCGAGGGACGCAAGATAGAGGTAATTCGATGGCTTGTTTTTGTTAGCTTAACTTCCCTGCACTGTTTTTGTTCTTTGAATCCTCACTATAATGATAATTATTTACTTAAAACTTCTGTTATTGCTGGTTGCTCGTCAGGGTTTTCAGTGTTTGTTTTGGTTTTGGCCATTTGCTAATATGATGTGCAGCAGTGTTTCCCAAGCTGGTCTGCGGGGATCCCCAGGCAGCCCATGTAACAGGAGCTGGGAGGGAGCAAAAATGTGGAGCTTCTGTCAGGGAGCAAAAATGTGGAGCGTCTGGAGGTTCCTGAAGACTGGGTTGGGAAACAGTGTACACGATCTACACTGGGATGGGGTGTGATCCATTGATAAACTGCAACTGCATGAGCTGTATCAATCATTTTCCTGTTAAAATTTGCATTACTGTTCCTACTTTTTTTTTTTTTTTTTTTGGTTGGCATTGGCTTTGAATGCAAAGCATGATGGGAAGAAGAGGCGAGTTCAGTATGGTGGATTGCATACAGTGTACTAATTTAAAAAATAGATTCAAAATTTGCTGACCGGCCTCATGGTTGTGAGCGCAACACTCACAATGTGCCATACTGAGTTCATCTCTGAGATCACCGGTCACATGCAATGCTGCGGTCCATGGGGCCTCTGGCGCCCCCCCCTGCTACAGCGGTGCATGCCTTTGCCACGTTAGCGCCACGCGGCACCCTTCTGTTCGCTCGCTGCTCTGCATGGGTACATTTTCCATGAATACGTCCTCTGCGTTCATGATGGCACACGACAGCAGACTTGCATGGATGGACCTCTCCTGTTTGCTGATATAATTGCCTTCATTTTCATTTTTTCTCCCACCCAAAGACCTAAACGACACCCACGGTCGATCAATGACCACCCAACACGGTGAAATAAACTCGATCTGTTCAGGGTATGATTAGGTCTTCCTGGCAATTTATGATGGTTCTACTTTTTTTTTTTTTGGTTTTCATTTAACTCTGTTCTGTTATTTTTTTTGCATGGTTTAACAACTTTGGCCGCCTAATTTTGGGAGCCAGCTCCTGCTTGCAGGTGCTACATCTCGTCAGAGCTGCATGTTTTTTTTTATTATCACTGCATGAGTTATCAGAGCTGCTGTGGGTATATTTGTGTGTTATCGTCGCCTTCGGTGAGTGACTCCATGCCGTGGAATGCGAGGGTAGAGGTGTAGCACGTCGCTTTGGCTGCGGTGGGAGGGGCTTGTTGGGGGTTTTTCCCCCCCACCTCAATGCCATATGGTCGTTCTGGCCTTTTTTTTTTATTAAATATGTTGATATTTTTGTGAATTGTATCTGTAAGTCAAGCTGTTTCAAAGCAAAAGCACCATAGGTTACAGGGAATTTAAGTGTAACCATGCCTTTGAGCTTTCTCTATATAGTTAAGCCTTTTTGTTTTACATGATAACTTTTTTTAATGGAAAATTTCCTTCCGCCCACTGAATGTTCACCAGTATGTACAATGTACACTTCATATTTAGAATGAAGAAATTGTTTCTTTAAAAAATTGCCAGTTATTTGGAATGAGGGATGACTCAGTAGGACCTCGAACGGTGCCCTGGTGCATACCTCCTTAGTGTGCATGGGTCAATATGCAATATGCAAAATGCCTTCAGATGTTTTGCTCTCCTGGTGGTGGAGTTGTGTAAATGCATGGAGAAGCTTTCACTACCGGAATGTGCATGAATTAATTCCTTGCACCTGGAGTGGTGACTGTTCCTGGCTGGTCTTACTATATTTCTCTCTTTCCCTTTAAGTTTAGATATTTATTTGCATGTTGTCACCTGATAATGTTTCTTTGGATTGTTGAATGTAAAGTGCTCTGATGATTAGTGACAATGCCGCTGCTGTTGTTGTACGATGATGATGACGATTACGCTGAATATAGTGGTGGTGGAGGTAATTGAGACATTGCATGAACTCTTTTGGATGCTGTTGTGATGAACACATTGAAAAATTTCCTTTGGATATTGTGATCTGTAAAAGGCTTTTCGGTAAATGGGAGATCAGTGTGTTGCTCACTCCGGTTGTGTTTTCCAATCACACTCATTCTAATCATGCATGGATTCAACTAAGTATAGCAATTTTGGTTTGTTAGCCCTTAAGGTCTGGTCTTTCAAAGCTGGTCTATCTAGACTGATAAACTCTGTGCTCTGAAGAAACTAATTCATTTTTAAAGAAAGGGGTGGCGTGCTGTATATCTCTGTGTGTGTGTGTGTGTGTGTGTGTGTGTGTGTGTGTGTGTGTGTCTAGAGAGTTTCTCCAAAGTGCAGAGCTTGGATCAGGCAGTGGTGATGCATGTCTCTCTGGATTCATGAATATAATTACCTTGTGATTTTTTTTATTTTTAACGTAGGGTGTGTTTGCATGGTGCGTTTTGTTCTGCATGGCTTAATCGCTGCAAAATGTCACATCGACGGGACAGTCAAAGCCCTCATTCTGAATGAACGCCACCGACTTTCATTCATCTCTATTTAAACGTCATTCTGCCTGAGCCAATCTGCTGTTATCAGAGGAGTCAACCTAGCATTTGCCTTTTGAGATCATTTCCTGGTGAACTGCAGTCAGTGAATGTGCTAATCATCCTCTTGCGGTGGTAAATGCCAACAGTGGCGATAAACCAGTCCACGCGGCTGCTTCAGAGGGCTGTGGTTGTCTCATTCGCCAAATTGCTCCTTTGGTCAGCACTGTAACAAGTGAGGCTTTTGCTTGGATGCTAGTCTTCAGTTTGGATTGATTATTTTTGCACGATTGATTTTGTTTTTTCTTTACTGGGGGGGGGATGTTCCTGATCGGATGCGTGCGTGTGTGTGTGTGTGTGTGTGTGTGTGTGTGTGTGTGTGTGTGTGTGTGAAGGGAGATTGCTATTTTCTACTCCTCCCTCACACACATTTCATGGGCAACTAACAGTCTTCATTTCTCTCTTCTTTCTTGCGTGCTCTCTCTCTCGCTCTCTCTCTCTCTCGTGCTCCCTTTCTGACTGTCCATGCCAGTCTGCTTTTTTTTATGTGATTTTCTTACCGTTTCATCTTGTTCCCCCAGACATAATCCCCATTCCTTTCCTTTTGTCTGTACCTACATTTCTCCCCCACCCCGAATCTTAAAAATGACTTTCTGCATGTCGGCTTATTCCTCTCTTCTTCCTCGGTGTGTCTCTCTCCCCCACCCCTTGCCTCTCTCTCTCCTTTCCAGTTATGTTCCACATTGTTATTTATAGTGTCACCATTGTGATTGAAACGAACATTATTATTTTGTTTCCTTCACCCCCTCCCCCCCTTGCCCTCTAATAAACTGTGCTTGGTTATGATTTGCAAAGCTGAGCTACAGTTCTAGTATCAATTTACTATCAATATCTATATATTTATATATATCTATAATTCTCTGTCTTGACTCAGTTCCAGTGTGTAACGCCTGCTTTGAATAGCCACTCTGGTCCTGGTCGGGAGCTAACCTCCTCTACCTGCATTCCCCAAGCAGTCGACTCCTACCGTCAAGGGCATGGCTGTGATCTTAGGACCAAAAAGCACAGTTTCAAACGATGAAATAACAAAGTATCTATGTAATGTGTGCAGCTCCTTAATGCCCCGAGCAGTTTCAGATACTGTGAGCTGTAACAAGCAATGCAGACCACCTCTCGCTTTTAGTCTAATTCTGCGTTTTTGTAACATGTCCACCTACTTGCTTACAGCTGTGCTTAAATTCTTGCTGGTGGCCGACACTAGCTAGCATCAGATTTGCATTTTATTATGCTTGCTTATTATAAAAAAAACAGATTTTTACCAATGGAAGCATGCTGACTACATTATCCCTTGTCACCTCATGTTTGTGTATGTAGAATGAGGATGGGCTGTCATTTTTAAATAAGTAGTCCAGAATAGTACCTATTTCGTTTCGAACAGCATACGCCTGCCTCTCTGGCTACATTAAAGAGCATCTTACTGCCCGAGCTTGTCGTGATGATGAAGTATTTATCTTTCTGCAGGGTCTTATCCTTTTTGCAGTATTGATTTGTAGGCCTGCAATCTGTGCCCATGGGTATGTGTAAGGGAGTGAGTCATGACAGATGGGGAGCGTACTTAAACCTCCCGTTGTCTGTTATTCACTCTGCATGGCTGTTTGGTTGCAGGGACTGAAATCCACAGAGCCCTGATTGCTGTCTAATCAATTTTGAAAACATTTCTTTGTTGGCTTTAACATTTAAGCACAATTTTTTATTTGTTTTTTTAATATATATCTTTTGGGGGTGGGTTAGGCTTAGGTTGGTAATCTTTTTGTTTGTTGGGTTGTTTGTTGGTTTATTTATTTGTTATTTTTTTCTGTTTCCCTGATGACTTCTATGTGTGTTGTTGTCAGTCTCCACGGTAACCACTCGCGTGTCCTCACGCTGTTTCCTCGGCAACGGTAAGTTGTGTATGTATGACATCATCGCTGACTGACCCTTCCCACCCTAAAACCAAACAAATTTTGTGTAGACAAATGTTGCTTCTTAACAAGGTGGTAACAATCTCCTCTTTCTTACCTCTGAATCAAATTTTATTCTCTAAATGATTAAAAAAAAATACATGGTAATGAATTCCCCTTTTTCCATAATAATGCATTTTGAGGTCACGCTAAGACTACTGTGTTGCAGTAGTGCTGTTTGCTCCTTCCTGCTGAGGCGGAGTGGTCAGCATGTTGTCTAGTGCATTTCACACCTTTTCTAATTCATGTTGTCTAGTTCCCTGTCTTGGAATGGACCCTAGACTAGTACCATTTCCATGGATGCTGGCTGCAGTGTAGTGTCTTGCGATGTAATGTACTCTAGTGGGTGAAGATGTGGATAGTGGAACATGTATGCTGACTCTCAATGTACAACTTGCATTGAGCTCTGATTACTATCAGAGAGAGTTTCTTTTTTCTTTTTTTTTTTTAAAGTTTCGCTACATAATTGATAAGCCATACTGGTATAATCTGCACTCTATTTAGTGGTGTCCATTTTGCTCTTAGTGTCTCGTGTCCTTTCTCTGTACGCGGCTGGTGGGTGTTCCTCTCCAACGCTGAATCTGACTGCATCCACTCTTAAGCAGCGTTAAGCATGGATAGACAGCATACAGACATGCGCGCACACACACGCACACACGTGTGCAGCAGCACGGAGCTGGCAGGACATGAGCTGTACCTGAATGTGCTCCCCCCCCCTTCCCCCCCCCACCATCATTAACACTTCCTGGGAATGCTCGACTGCGATCATCTTCCTCTCTGCAATGACATGGCTGGCAAAATTCATTTGATCCATTGTTTGTGTTTTCGTAATTTTATTGTAATCACAGTGGTTAAGAATGAATTACCAATTCTGTTTCTCTTCTGTTGTTATTAAGATTCATTGAGTAGATGGGGTGGCAGTTAGATGCCAATTTGCATCCTTTTGGGGGAATTTCTGGTGCCACACACATAGATGTAAATACTGTGATCTAATGAGTACAATCTTGTCTAAAGCGACTTCCTCTATGTTCTGTATCGCCAAAGTCTGAACTGAGGTGTGAAGCGAAAGCCATGTGCTGTTTTGCTTTAGAGTGTTTGGGAATAAGCTGTGAGTACAATGAAAATGGGTTAGTGTAACACTGGGGAGTCACTGTAGGTTACCCACCTCCCTCACTCTAACTTTTTTTGTTAACCCCCCTCCCCCGATTGTTTTTTGGATGGTGTGCAATTTTGTGTTTCGGTTGTAGTTTGTGATGCCTGGCGGTGTTTCTGGTTTCTTTGATTAATTTTTTTGTTTGAAGTATGACTCTTCTCCCGTCCTACCTTCCCTTCTTTGGAAACTCTGACTCTCCCCCCCCCCCCACCCCCACACACTTTTAGTGATATTTGTAGCAGAATGGTCACTGAATATGATTGCTCTTAAATTTTTTACATTTTTTTTTTTTTTTTGAATGATGCACCCCCCAGAGATCGTTTTGATTTTGGTGTTGCTTATGTAGATAAAGTGTCTCTCTCTCTATCTCTCTCTCCCATTTCTGTGTACCCCAATTTTTGAGTGTGGACTGGCATCTTTCTTACCTGCATCCCTCCTCTTAACCCCTTCCCTGTCTCAGTTCTCTCTTGCCGTCTCTCTGTATGTGTTTGATATGAGTGCTGCGATTGTTTTGATTGGTCTATACGCTGCATCCGATGCTTGCTGATTGGCTGGATTTTTTTTTTTTTACTTTTTTTTTTTTAAAAAAACTTGGTCATGTGATGCGCCCATTTTTGGCTGTGTAATTTTTATTTACCAAATTTTTGCATCCCTCTCTCACCCTGCTGCTGTGTACACGCGTTTTTGAAGTAATTTCAGAATGTTTGATTTTGCTGTTTTTATTGATTACTTGTGTAAAGTTTTTGTGAGTCGTGGTTGAGCATAATGGACTGAAAAAGGGTTTTTTGTTGTTCGTTTTAACCCATGCTGAAATGTCTTCTGAGTTATCTAGCTTTGTCATTTCTCTCCCTCTTATCTAATTTGCATGCCTGTTTTTATGCCAAGATTTACTCTAGCACATACTTTTAAAAATCCTTGTTCCTCACACACAGATATCTGTATGACTAATGCATCAGGGAAGCTGCATGTACTACAAATCAGGGGGGGAAAACATGAATCACAATCAGCAGCTCCATGCACACTGGAGAATTCCAGCCATGAACGTAGGTCATCATTTTCAGTGCCAGCAATTTGATATTTTATTCGAGATACCAAGCATCAGTTGAACCCATTTGGTTTGCCCACCTCCCTTCTGTATGGGCGTTATCCCAGTGTGACCTGATGAACGTGTTAACGCCACAAACATAAAGCTTCCGGAAGGGCACGGCCTGCTCCGGAGTTACGGCCTCATGAAACGTAACCCTGAACTATTGTACTAATTGAATTATACGTAATAAACTGTACATTTCAGCTTATTTAGCAATTACTCAGCGATTCTATTATAAATAAATTACTGTGTTTACAAAAATGTAAGAATTAATTAGATTATTTGAGAGGATCCGTGTAAATTCAGCAGTCCTAATGGACCTGCTGGGAGCTCGGATTAGACAAAGAACAGCAGCTTAGTTTACTCATTTGGTTACTATGGTTACATAAGTAACACTTTTTGATTTGAATTTTCGGTGGATAAGAAAATGACATAATGCAATATTAAAATGCTCATAGTAAGAACCAGAATATTCTTACGAGTATTAGCCGCTCTTTGTGGGTGGTACCGGCCAGTGGGGTCACCGTCTTTTCCCCATAAGGGTGGCGGCCCTTTGGCTCCCCCCCGTAGAAGTCCATTAAAGGTACAACAGCGGTGACCCTGTGTCTCGGTTACAGGCTTAGAGACATGAATTGCTATACAGGTATTTTAAAAGGCTTTCAGCCTGCACCTTGTGCCCCCCACCCCCCTGCCCCGCCAGTTATTATTAGACTGCAGATTGTAGCTTTCTGTCTCTTTCCCAGCTTCCTCTCCTGCTGCATGCCCCCCCACCCTGTAAAAGCTGGTCATCTTCACCTATTACTGCTTGGCACACGGATACAAATACTCACACACACACACTCCCAAAGTCATGTTACATTAATTGCCCACCACTTCATACCAGCTAATAGCGCCCCCCCCCCTCCCCCACAAACATAGAGCAGTGGGAGAGTAAGCAACAGACATCTGTGCTCAGTGTAGTCTGCAGGGTTGGGGGGGGTGGTTGTGTAGACCGACAGACAAACAGACGGGACTCTGTTTCTCTGTCTGCCTGTGCATTTTCGCACATGGACCCACACACTCAGTCCAGTTATTTTAGGCAGTTACTCAGAGCCATAGACGTTGATTGCATGAATCTTAATAATAATGATAATAACAGCATTTTTAGGTTTGTTTTCCTTGTAACCGTTTCTGTGACTGGTTTCGGCTTCTCTGGTGGCCTGAGGTTGCATGTGCTGTGTCCGTCTCAGTGTCCATGTCTCCCGTGACCGTCTCTGTCCGCCTCCTGTGGGGGGCGCCGACACCCTGTTCGGTGTCTCTTTTTCATCCCCTTCCCCCGCCCCGCCTCGTCTCTCCCAGGTGAACAATGCCACGGCCAGGGTGATGACCAACAAGAAGATGGTCAGCCCGTACCCTAACGGAGAGGCGCTCACCTCCTTGCCTTATGGTACAGAGCGATTCAACACATTTTTTCCCAGAATGTTCTTTGCATGGCGCCGCACTTCTTTTCTGACATCTGAGTATTTTTTTTTTTTTCTCTTTCGTCTGTTGGTTCAGCAGCAGGGTGGAAGCTGAGCCCCATGGTGGGGGCTGTGTATGGGCCGGAGCTCTATGCAGGTGAGGCCTTGCCGTACCCCCCCGCCCCCCCCCCCCCCCCCCCCCCCCCCCCCGTCCTCCGCCCCCCCCCCCCCCCCCCCCCCTCCCCCTCCCCCCCCCCCCCCCCCCCCCCCCCC
>JAODKE010000050.1:1572209-1600899 GCA_026779605.1 Mormyrus hasselquistii | reverse complement strand
GGGAGACCGGGCCCCCCGTTCCATGGGGAAAAAGGGGGGGGGAACACCCCCCCCCGCCCGGCCTCTTACCCCGCTAGAGAGGGGCCCCCATCTTTCTCCCCCCCCCCCCCCCCCCGGCATGCCTCTGCAGCACAGCACAGCATACAGAAAGCCTGTCACTTCCCATGCATTAAGCACTAGGCTAACATGGCGATGCAGTGCCTTATTTTGTATACATTTGTATAATTCAAATGTAAACAATCTATTTTTACAGAGGAGTAGGTGTGGTTTTGAATGCAGTGCATAGGCTCCTCTAACTTCGGTCCTCCTCTCTCCCCTCTTCCATGCGCTGCCTGTTTCTTCCTTGCCCCTCCCTCTCTTTCCTTCCATGACAGCTTGAGGGAGGTCTGTGAGGTGAACATGGCATGTGAGCACATGGCGGAGACTGCTGGAATTGTGGCCGCTTATACGGCTTACTACGGACCAATCCCCTACTAGTCAGCTACACGGCCGGCCTATTGTCTCCAGGATAAAAGCTTGTCAGGATCGTAACCGTCTTTTTCGGGAAGCAACTTTTTCGATGTTGAATTTAAAGAGGACCAACGTTCTGAATGCCCCCAAAGATTTAACCTTCATGTGACACCGATCTCAGCAACTGTTTCAGGTTGTTAGAGCAAAACCAAATGTTTGGATTGGAAGCTAATATCCATCATGTACCCATCTTATTTAAATCAGACACCCTCAACTCTATACTAATCATTCACTTAAGAGGGAGACAGAAGAGAGAGATAGGGAGGAGAGAGAGTGAGAAAGAGGGAGAGAAAAAGAGAGAGAGAGAAGTATGAAATAGTAGAATCTAGCTTTTCACATGAAAATACCACCATCATGGTTGTGGTACAACTATAAATGTAAATTATGCAGGGTTGTAAACTCCCCCCCCCCAAATAATGAAAACCAGCCAACCCCTGGACCACCTTAAATGGGTGGAGACCTGAACCCCCCCAAAGCTCAACCCAAAGTTATACACCCATCATTGATCGAAATTTGGAAAATGAAATCTGCATTCTGTTTTCTTGCTATTGTGTTTATGTTGTCTCTCTCTGTTTAGTTTATAGTTGATGGTTTCATTACTCTTTAGTTTAGCAACAATAAAGTTCATGGAAATCAACGTCTGCTGTGTCTATTCTGTTTGGCTGCTGTTACTGTCACTCTCAGCGTTTTGGGGCGGCGAGCCGAGAGGAGCAGAGGGACGGGGAATTCTGCAGTATCACTCAAAAGTAGTAATATAGAGTCATACCGTGGATCAGAAACGGCAAACACACTGTCCTTGGGGTCAGAAGTTCACAAAGATCACGCTGGAAGCTGCTGTGAGGGTCCTCGACATGTCAGTCCAGCCTGATGGTCGATGCTGCGCTGAAGTCTCACACGGTTGCGTTCTCTTTGGGTTCAGGCTCGCATGCTGAGAGAACGGCATGCAAGACAAAATCTGAGGGCTTCACCTTGCAGTTTAGCTTGGCCAAAACTGCCCCATTTATTACACATCATACAAACTCTAACCCAGTATTTTTCTTGTTCTGTAATAAGAGAATGTTATTATTTATGTAGCGCTCTTGGTAGCACTGTGGTTTCATGCCCACAGAGCTGTGGGTTTTCTCCAGATTCTCCTGTTTCCTCCCACAATACAAACATATGTGGCTTAAGGTGGACTGCTGTCTATAAATTGCTGTAGTGGTAGCTTGTGTGTAAATGAGGATCCATGCAACTGTCGCCCTATATTGGATCCGCGTTCATCCTCCACTCAGCCACTCTGACCACAATGTTGTCTCCCTGCCACCTCACTGCAAACCGGAAACTGAAGCGCATCAAACCTCATGTGCACCTCGCCACCCTCTAGTCGGAGGAGGCAGTTACACAACTACAGGGTTCACTTGCATGTACAGATTGGGACATTTTCCAGGGTGATCTGAACCTTATAGTTTCTGTAATTATGACCTACATCAAATCTTGTATCTATTTCACTATTCCCACCAGAACTGTCAGGAGATATCCTACCTCCAAACCCTGGATCACTTCCCATATTAAGCACAGCTTGAAGGAAAAACGCAAAGCATTTGTACGCAAGGACTGGTCTTCTGTCAAGTCACTCAATAGACAAGTAAAGAATGAGATAATCAATGCCACACTCAAATATAAAGATAGACTGGAGCAGGAGTTCAGTACGATGAACACCAAACAGGCCTTCCATAAAGTAAAGTTACTCACTGGTCAAATACCCTGCCATGACCTTCATCCCATAGGCACTGATCTTACCACCTTTGCTGACTCCTTTAACTCCTTCCAAACTCTGCAGTCTGTGAGGAGCTGCTCAAATCCCTTCCATCTGATGATCCTACACACTCTCTCTTTACTGTAGAGGACATGAGGCAGCAGCTGAGCAGATGCAAAGCAGGCAAGGCAACCAGGCCTGATGCATGGTATACCAGCTAATGTACTGAAGCTATGCGCCACAGAACTAGCTCCCATCCTCCATTCCATCTTCTGGGACTCATACAGATTGGTGACTATTCCTACAATTTGGAAAATGTCCACCATTGTCCCGATACCTAAGAAACCTCGTCCCTCTGAGCTGAATCATTACTCACATCCATAATAATGAAATGCCTAGAGACACTTATGCTTCATATAATCCAGCCAGCTGTCAGACCGCAGCTGGACTCATACCAGTTTGCCTACTGGGCGAAGAGGGGAACATAGGATGCTGTGGTATGTCTCCTCCACTCTCTTCTCCAACACCTTGCATCTCCAGGCACCTTTGCTACCGTCCTCTTCATTGACTTCAGTTCCGCATTTAATATGATTCAATGCCAACAGATGATCCAGAAGCTTCTTCAGTTCAACATATCGCCATCTCTTATCCGTTGGGTCCATAATTTCCTCGGCAGCAGACCACAGGCTGTAAGGATAGGCACAGCCAAATCAGAAACCGTGATCAGCAACACTGGAGCCCCTCAAGGGTGTGTCCTTAGCCCCTTCCTCTTCACCCTCTACACCAATGACTGCATTAGTCCCTCATCTATCACCACCTACTACAATTACTCTGATGATACTGCTATACTGGGTCTGCTCAGTGACAGTAATTCAATTATAGCCTATCAACAATCTGTTTAACACTTCATACGGTGGTGCTCTGACAACTTCCTGGAACTTAACGTGGACAAAACAAAAGAACTGGCCATTCATACCTCCCACAAATCACCAACAGGATGGACACCCTCTTAACACAGCATACTCTGCTGCCATCAGGACGCAGATACAGGACTCTGAAATGAAAACGGGCTCCTTTGGCAAGTGTTTTGTTCCTACTGCCATAGCTGCACTTAATTTATCACATTAATCTTGCACCCATCAAATCGCTGCTACTATTTGGATGTATATTGTGTAAATATGTTTATGTGTGCACTCTATGTCTTTGGGCCTAGCATGTTTCACATGGCAGAGTCCTGTAATGCACTTGTATCTGTGGTAATCAGACTGTGAAGACAACTATCCTTATAAGACAATAAAGGCTATCTATCTATCTCTATGCAGTCATGGAAAATGGATAGATGGATTAGACAGTAAGAAGTAAGAACCAGCCAACACCGCAAGAAACGGAAAAATCACATTTGTGATGTTTGTTATATGTTTATAATGTATGTATGTTCGTCTGTAAATTATATTTCCGCTGCGTTAGCCAGCATAATTAGTGGGAATTCATCGATTATTCAGTAATATAATTAAAGCCTTTAATTACATCTAAAACTTTTTTGTTATTTTTTACGCGAAAATGTGCATTTTTATTATAAATTTCTCTCAGAAAGGAAATTTCCTGTGTTGAAAAGTGTAACGAGATTGTAAGACCATTTCACTTCACGCTCCACGACAATAGATGGCAGAGTTGAGCTCCTTGACTGAACGCAGATCACCCAAGTGCCGAAAAAGATTCATGACGTCACATCAGTTACACGCATGCGAGGTACATGCGCAACGAACACGTTGAGGGTCGCAGGCATGGCGGATGGAAAGGAGAGCGATAGTAATGTGGAGCCAGAGGCGACGGCACTGAATGAGACTGAAGCTGCGTTTGCTGGTGAAGATGAAAAGGACACTCCAAAGACGTTCAAAGATCTTGTGAGAATTTGCGACATTATCTATTTATAGAACTAGAACATAAACCTACTGCTGTACTCGATAGCATCACTAACTACAGGGGAACGCTCCAAACTTACGCGCATGACTATAACGTTTATATTGTCTTTTTTCGTTGAGAATTAATTGCTCCTGCAGTTTTGTCGGCTAGCCTGCTAGCTTGTAAACACGACATGACCCGACGTCCAGCGAAGTTTTTAAGTTTATATAACATGCTGTCCTGCCGGTTCGGAGACGACATACCTCTTTAGACGGTATTTTTTATATTTGTGGTTTACTTATTTTCAAGTGACGCACAGTGTTAAAGGAATCGGATTTAGAAAGCTATCATCCACTTTCATGAGTGTGCCTTCCGCAATGGCCCTCCAGATGCCGCCCTTTGCTTTGTTGACGAGCCCTTAATGTGATTCTTAGGGGGTGACAGATGTGTTGTGTGAAGCCTGTGAACAGCTCGGATGGAAACAACCCACAAAGATCCAGGTGGAAGCCATACCTGTAGCTCTTGAAGGTGAGTTGGACGGAGGCTGCATTGGTGGGGGCTGGAGGCAGGTGGGGTTAGGGTAGTTAATTAAAGGCCATCATGCCTCCAGTTAAAAGGACATGGAACATATTTTGAAGTCTTGCTGAGTCTGAGGAACATCATCTACCTTTGTTTTCCACTGTACTGCACACGTCCTTTGCACATAATCCAGAAGCCAGCTGGGAAAGTATGTCACTGTATAGTGTGCGATTCTGTATTTGACAAAACTTGGAACTTGAGCATCTAAACCTTGATGGGTTCGGTAAAGCATCTAGCTGGATAAGTGGGTAAATGATTAGATTTTTGGGATTGTTGTGACTGAGCATGAACAAATAATGTAATGACAAAAGTAAAAAGATAACAACAATGATAACAGCAGTTAGAGTACTTAGTGTACGTCGTCCCTGCCCTCTGTTTACAGGACGCGATGTCATCGGCTTGGCTGAGACCGGCTCAGGGAAGACGGGAGCCTTCGCCCTGCCCATCCTGCAGTCGCTCCTCTCCTCAGCCCAGAGGCTCCACTCCCTGATCCTGACTCCCACCAGGGAGCTGGCCTTCCAGATCGGCGAGCAGTTTGAGGCTTTGGGATCCAGCATCGGCGTCAAGACCGGTGTGTAGCCCAGGGCGCCATCTCCGTGCTGGAGGGAATGGAGAAGCCAGGGTGAGGGGGCAGATGTAACCACACATTAACAGGCTCTGCTTTTGTCTCTGCTTTAGCTGTCATTGTTGGCGGAATTGATATGATGTCCCAGTCGATCTCATTGGCCAAGAAACCTCACATTGTCATTGGTGAGTCAAAGACAGTCTTTTTTTATAGAGTAATGCACTTCTGAATCCTATATCCTTGCCTAATAACGGCACAGAAATGCAGTTTTAAAATGTGTGCGGATTGGAGCAGGTACTACAATGCTAAAGGGAGTAGGTTTGTAACCCAAAGGTTGCTAGTTCAGGTCCCAGGAATGGCTCTGCTTAATTGCAGTAATAAACCTGAATTGCTACTTTTCAATCTGCAATTCTTTAGATAAAACTACTGAATAAATAAATGTGTGTAAATTCCACAGTCTAAGTTGTCCTGAGGTCTCTGCAGATGTATAAATATAGTCCTTTGAAGTTTGTCAGGCTTGTGCCTGTTATTATCATCATCATTGTTATTGTTATCATCATTCAATTTGTTACATTCTGTCAAGTTATCACATAATGGGGCATATTAGAAAATGCATTGTCACAAGTGCCCATTCACAAGCAATGGGTGGCATTTTCTGTAGACAGTTTTGTGATCATTCCTAAATCTGTTTATCCTGGATCGTTTAGCCACTCCTGGCAGGCTGATAGACCACCTGGAGAACACGAAAGGCTTCACGCTGCGGGCCTTGAAATTCCTGGTGATGGACGAGGCAGACAGGATCCTCAACATGGACTTTGAGACGGAGGTCTGCTCTGGATATTTGCCCACTGCACACCCCGATGAGATTCACGTGGGGAATCACCTACCCTTGTGGAATAAACACACGGCCTTCTCGCCCCCTTCTGCTCTCTCAGGTAGATAAGATCCTGAAGGTGATTCCCAGGGAAAGACGCACATTCCTCTTCTCCGCCACAATGACTAAGAAGGTACCTCACTCATGGTCGCCTGTTATGTATTTCATTCTGCAGCCTCTCAAAGTTCTTTCTCCCTTGATCTCTGTCACTCCTTCATCTCTAGATTGTCCTTTAATATGGCTTAATATTCGTTACTGTAGGTTCAGAAGTTACAGAGAGCAGCCCTGAAGGACCCAGTCAAGTGCGCTGTGTCGACCAAGTACACCACAGTGGACAAGCTGCAACAGTATTACATCTTCATACCATCCAAATACAAGGTGGACCACCGCATGGGTTCTTCTCTCTCTCTGTACCTTGTTTTTTACCTTGGCCCTCAAGCTCAGTGCCATATGCCAGATTACACCCTCAGCTTCTGTTCCTCCAGTTGACTTAATATCATGCTTATTTTGTTATTTGATATCCCTCCTAGTGTCTGTAATGTCCTCCTTCTCTCTTTGATTATATATTTGACCGCACGGACCCCAGTATCTTTCTCTCTCCTTTTTGTAACCAGGACTGTTATCTGGTCTCCATTTTAAACGAGCTGGCGGGAAACTCCTTCATGATCTTCTGCAGCACCTGCAATAACGCCCAGCGGGTGGCGCTCATGCTGCGAAACCTGGGCATCACCGCCATTCCCCTGCATGGACAGATGAGCCAGGTGATTGAAGTGGAGACAGACGGTGCAGTGTCCTCCCTGTGTAAAACCCCCTGCTCCTTCACTGCATATTAAACAGCTTCTGAAATTCTTATGTAGTTTCTATGGTAACGCATGGACACCTCAGGGACCTGAAAAACGATGGACAAAGTCTATGAGCACGTAAATGTACCGAGCTGTTGGCAGGTTATGGATCTGTAGCATTTTATTAATGCCTACAGACTAAGGACATGCTGATATTGTTAAGTGTGTCCCTGGGTCAAAAAGCGGCAGGCTTACATTTCACATCTTTAACCAATCAATGTCTTCATCATATGACATCACCACTTCGGTCTATTTTTCTCTTTTTCACTCTCAAGGCTTACAGCCATTGAGCCATGTGGTATGTAGCTCAGCAGGCTATTATTATTATTATTATTATTATTATTATTATTATTATTGTATGATGATCTATGTCTTATCTGTTTATCTATGACCCTGAATAAATCACATACATAATAAAACAGGTACTTTATAAATCTGTGTACCTTGCCACCTAGCAGAAAACACTGGTTTTAATGAATATGGTGATGCCATACAATGAAGACTGTGATTGGTTAAAGAGGTGAAACGCAAGCCCCACCCTTGATGACCACTGGACACGTCAAATTCGGCAATATCAGGACGCGCTGCGAACTGATGTCCTGTAAATGGATATTTTCCAGCCACGTTTAGTGATGACATTGAGACTGTGATCGTCTTTCAGAACAAGCGTCTCGGGGCCCTGAACAAGTTCAAGTCCAAGTCTCGTTCCGTCCTGCTGGCCACAGACGTGGCGTCCAGGGGCCTCGACATTCCACATGTTGACTGTGTCATCAACTACGACATCCCCACCCACTCCAAGGTGCCTGGCCGCCCCTCCCTCCCCGCTGTCCCTGTGCCCTCAGTCTGAGTCATCAGTACGCCTGTGCACATCATGTCTACACACCTGCAATACTGCACTCCAGTTTATTTTGCTTGACCACTTATTTTTTTACCTCATTTAATGTTTACCACTTTAACACGCTTTACAGGATTATATCCACAGAGTAGGCCGCACAGCGAGGGCAGGCCGTTCTGGGAAGTCCATCACTTTTGTCACACAGTAAGTGCCTACCTTCGCTCGCATGTTTCTGACTCCCTGTTTGGAAGTCGCCCCCTGCAGGCCATCCTTGGTTCTTCACCCCCCCCCATCACCTGGTATTTTCTCCACTTGTCTCCACCACAAAAAAATTGCTCTAATTCTACATGAGAAGCTTGCCGTGCTCAATAAAATTGCCAAAAGTATTTAATTAGTCAATGTAAACTAATCTTATTTGTTCTTAAAATTGAAATCTATCTTCCTAATTGAACTACAGCACTGATCATTTCACAGGAGTAGCTTTCCATCACATTACTTGATGTTTATCGAAGACTCTTGTACGCTTTGTCTACTTGGTCAGTAGACAAAAGTTTATTGGTTAATATGTTTCCATGACATTATGGAGCCCGCCCGTACACCGTGCTTTACAGGTAGTCTGAAAGCTTCATACATAGTTACTGCTTAAGCAGTGTTATTTGGACAGACTTGCAGTCAGATGTTTTAGTCCTGCCTGCATGCCAGGCTTCTCTGCACATGACAGGATGAAGTACCCATAGCGTTAATGCTCACAATTGACTGACCGGTTTCACATGTGGTGGGAGGTGTCGACTCGCAATATTCATTAATTCTGTAGCATTCAGGAGCACAGAAGCATTTCGTTGCAACCCAGAGAGATAGATTATTGGTTCATATGTTATCTTTTGCCACTGACATTTATAAGTATTGTAAATTTAAGTTAACATTCAAGAAGTCATTTCCAAGTGTGTTTAATTTTCAGTGAACGTTCAGTGATTTTTTTTTTTTTTTTTTTTTTTTTTTTTTTTTAGTAAACTAATTCTATAGTTTGCTAATTAAACTGTGTGTATGTTCAAAATGGTCAAAGGAGCTTGAGAAGGAGCAAAAGAACCTTTTTCGGTTATACTGCCAAGTGTCCACATTTTGCTTCCCTCATTTTACTAATCATCACCCACCACTGGTTTCCACTTTTGCTTAGACCCCTGCAACTGTCCCTAATAGCATGGGTTACTCAAAGAGCGTTTCCTACTCCACAGGTATGACGTTGAGCTGTTTCAGCGAATCGAAAGCCTGATAGGGAAGAAACTGCCCGCCTTCCCCACACAGGAAGAGGAAGTGATGATGCTGGTGGAGCGAGTGAGTGAGGCGCAGCGCTTTGCTAGAATGGTAGGTCCTAATTGGTTACACTCATTTGCATGTGTAAACATTCTCATTTCAAAACAGTGGATAGTCTGTGTTCTAATGGGTCTCCCTCTTACATCTAGTCTAAATAATTTTTTTTCCTCCCCATTTGACTTCCTCAAATCAGAGCTTCCTTGGCACATATCTGACAATCCTCATGTCCTGTTTTTCTCCCCCAGGAAATGAAAGAACAAGGGGAGCAGCGGAAGCGACCCAGGGGAGGGGAGGGAGAGGGGGACGACACGGAACAGTCGAGCGGAGTGAGGAAGAAAGTTAAAGGAGGGAAAGGATTTGGGAAAGGGAAAGCGGCAGGCAGAGGGCGTTAGAGATGCAGAAAATAAACATTTTGACGAACTTGTATATATCAAATATCTCACCTGCCTCTGTTTCTCCGTGTTTCACTCAGAAACTCTCCAATGAGTTTAGCTATTATCAGGCTAAACATTCCTTTGAAAGTTTGCAGTTGATTGCAACAAGTCTTTTTGCTTGACATTATTGGAATTTGTCTCAGAAGTATTTTTCAAAGCTGCCAATATCAATGTTTCTCTAGTTGCACAGACTAACACATTTTCCGAGGTAACAATTCCTCATGTTTCTAATTATTTATATTGTACAGCAGTAATCAAATAACTTTTCTATCTTGGAACAGTCAGCTGCAAAGTTCTGTCATGAAATGCAACACTGTGTTTCAAATGGTTAATTTGGTTTAAAAAACATACTGGCAATTAAAGGTTGCGCAGATTGTTCTTACTTTGAATTGTGTGAAATTGGTATTTTTTTGTGTTTAATGACTCCAGTACAATCCTTTTCATTATTTTACCGAGGGTGGAGACGTCATGTGTCAGAGCAAAATGTACATACTGAAGAATTCTGCATTTTAACTCCTAGAATGTGTCTGTCAAACGCATTGTGAATTGGTTGTGTTTGTAATGTTTGCGGTAATTAACCCCCAGGGTTGCTAGCTCTCACGCATCTGGCTCGCGAATCTTACAGTAAATTTATATTATTACATAAACCTAAAATTAGCTGCATCGAAAGCGTTGGGGTAGTTAGCAAATCCTATATACTTACAAGGTAATAAAACTGTCACATAGGTGCAAATGCATGTGTGCGTGTGAATCGATATTCTCACACCAGCCGGCTGACCAAAGTTGACAGCCCTGACTCCAAAATCCAGGCATTCCTTCGCAGAACAGCTTCAATTGTGTGAGAACTTCCAGGATGCCAGATTCGTTTTCCTGTATTGTTGTTTTGTCGAATCGGCTTTGTGGGCATATTTATTTCCAATGATTATTTCTGACGTAACGTCACTCTCCACCCTGTCACCGTCCCTACTTTTCACGCGGCTGCGCGTTCGCTGCTCGCCCAGTGCGCGCGTACGCGGCGAACCTACAGGAACTTTATAAAAGAAGGACAAGAACAGGGGAGACTGTCACAAGAAGATGGATTTCTTGATAGGGAGTCCATTTGCTACTCCAGTGGGACAACGAATAGGTAACATTAGCAGAATAACGCTGCGTTAGTCTTATTGCATTGCGATTTCTGCTTACTGTGTATTGATCTCATAATATTATCTTCTATTCCAGTACTAATTGTTGTTCATAAATATTGAATGCTGAGTTTAATTGAGATTCGATGAAAAAACAATGATGTAAGTTTTCGGGGTTGAATTTAGTAACAAAACCGGCTGTCTACAGGTAGTGAATATTGAATGTGTACAGAACTCATTCGTGGGTGGTGACGCACTGAATGAATTCGTCGTCTGATTGGCTGAATTGGATGATTTGACGTTTATTTTAGCAAATGATGTCTAGAAATTACGGAGTGGGCGTGGTTTAAGGAAAGTTTCTCACAAAAGCCTGACCTCGTTTTATAACGTTAATACTATTTAGAAAGAATAGGTCTTTCTTTTAAGATATGCATAATTAACGAGTTTAGTCGCCTCAGATGACTTGGATTTCTTGTCATGGATTTCTTCTATACAGAGATTTGCTTTTATGAGAAAAGGCAATAAATTAATTTTGACGGACCTGGAAGTTTTATCGCGTCAATTTTTGTATTCCAGCGTGGTGTACATTGAGTAAAAATTATTTGTAGCACATAAACGATAATTCAGACAGACTGTAACGCGCATGACCATTTAAAGTGATAAAAGGCAGACACATAATTTGCATATAATTTGATCGCTTTCTTTTAGTATCATCGTCTGCAGTTACTATAAAGTGAGGAAGCTACAAACGGGCTGACGAATTATACACTAACAAACAAAGGCAGATTTATTAAAGAAGCAAACGTGCCATGCCATGTCTAATGGGACTAATGCTAAAGTACAAACAATTCGTTAACGTTCAATTGGATAACTTTCGGCTCGTATTGTGGTCTTGTATTTAAACTGGTTTTGAGTAGGTGGGTATAGAGGTGGAAAGTTCAGGTCTAGAAAGTAGTCATACCATCCATATACAGGTACACAGTGCCATGAAATAACATTCCCCCAGGAATATTGCATATTGTGAGTTGCATACTGCAGTAGGTCTACAGCTAATCCTAAGAAGTATAAGGTACACATATACACACATAGGGTTTTTTTTTATTAAGAGTCACAATCACAGAATACTCAGCTGGTTGGTTGGAACAAAATCTTGGTCTGAATTTTTTCTTTCTGGACATTTCCACCTCTGATCATCTGTGAATAGTCCTTTGTGTGTATATTTGTACCTTATACTTCTTAGGATTAGCTGTGGACCTACTGCAGCTCAAAGCTACCTCACAATACAGAATATTCCTGGGGTAATGTTATTTCATGTCTCTGCGTACCTGTATATGGATGGTATGACAATAAAGACTGCCTGAGCTCACTTGACAAGTGTTGGTTTTTCTAGAACATGCCACAAGTGCTGCTCTCCTGTCAGAGGACTGGGGCTTGAATATGGAAATCTGTGACATCATCAATGACACTGAGGATGGGTAGGGGATTTCTTTTTGCTTTAAACAGCACTTGTGTATTTATAAATAACTAGGGTCCATACTAATGTATTGGTTTTTAACCATTAGATTATTAGCAATACTGTAAGTCATTAGCATTCATGAAATTTTCAATTATACCTAATTATTTAGTCTAATTATCTCACTAATTTAACCAATATAGTCCTGCATTAGGTCTTGGCGGATTCATGGATTAACAAATGGTTATTTTCATAAGCAAGTTTTTCTAATCTATTTAGTCTTCCCAGTAACTTTGGTTGTTAATGATCATTTTGTGATTTTTAGTCCAAAAGATGCAGTAAGAGCAATAAAGAAGAGGATTTTGGGAAATAAGAATTTTTCAGAGGTCATGCTGGCGCTCACAGTGAGTCCTTCCGGTTGTATCTCATTTTTCTTTCTTACCATTTCATCCTCTCTCTTCCACTGGGGTATTTTTCAGTCAGCAGTTTTGACTCAGCTTTAATCATAACTGACTGACATCATGTTTGTGGCTGTTCTTCACACCTCAAGCCCCTGGACACTGCTTAGCACTGCAAAGAGCCCTGGCAGGCTCAGTGACTACCCACCGTATAGCAATGGCAGAGGAATCATGGTTGCCAGATTCTGTAAAATGACTGGAACTGTGGCCAGTTTCATGCAGCATTGGTTTGTGAAAATAAACACATACGGTTGGTGTTTAACTGAAACCTGTCCGTCAGGTACTGGAGACATGTGTGAAGAACTGCGGACACAGGTTTCACGTGCTGGTGTCCACACGGGAGTTTGTGGATGGCGTTCTGGTTCGAGCCATTTTGCCCCGGAACAACCCGCCCATGGTGGTGCAGGACAGGGTGCTGAGCCTCATACAGGTGTGTAGAGCCTGTGAAGCGTTTACACGTTTAGAGCACTATGTTGTGTATTTTTGTGTTTGTGTGATGGTTCAATGGCACGATACCTCCTTCCCCCATGTGCTTCGTGTTACACGCGGCAGCCTGATCCTCTGTATCTCCTCTGTACCAGTTTTGCTGGCTGGTGTTCCAGCGCCCGGTCTGATTTATGTTTGCCGTTTAGGCGTGGGCTGACGCCTTCCGCAGCTCGCCGTCTCTGACGGGTGTTGTCTCCGTGTACGAGGAGCTGAGGAGGAGAGGCGTGGAGTTCCCCGGCACGAAGCTGGATGGCCTCTCCCTGATCCACACCCCGAGAAGGGTAGGTGCCCCCCCCCCCCATGGCTGATGCAGCTTCACACACCCCATCCTTCATTACCCCGTGCCAACCTGTCTCACTCGCCTGCCCTCAGGGTCTCCCCTGCAGCTCGGCTCTCGTCTCTCCGCCCACCGTGGCCTCTAGCACCCCCTCTGCCCCCGTGTCAGTCCAGAATGCGGTCTCACCCCCGAACAGCGAGGTAACTCTTTCCTTATTACCTAAACATGTGACCTCATCTGGCGAGAGGTGTAGTTATTGTAGACCTAGAGCAGAACTAGATATTGTGTTTTCTTTCTTTCTGGAGTATTTTCATTTTCATATCTATCGGTGAACATTTCTGCATGGTGAACCATGTGATATACTTGAAAACAAAATGCTAGAAAGAAAGTCATTGGACATCTCAGCCACCACACATGCAGGGGCAGTTCTGGGGGGGGGGAGACAGGGGACACCAAGTACTACATATGCTACTTGGGTCTGATAACGTATTATTATTATTATTATTATTTTAATTATTATTATTATTATTATGGGGCGGCACGGTGGTTAGCACTGTTGCCTCACAACAAGAAGGTCCTGGGTTCGATACCCGGGGTCACCCAGGGTGAAACGCGAAGTTAACGACAGAAAAAGTATCAAGCTTGTGGAAACACAGTATGAACAAGAAATCAGTGTTAAATATTGGTCAAATCTGTAAAGTGTAACTGCAAAGCATTTCCATGAATAACTTCGGTTTTCAAATTGGTCTTTTGCTTCTTAATAATGGTGGTCTAGTGTAAGTAATACATCGTTCAAATGGGTCTGACCCCCCTAACAGAACAACTGGCCCCAGTCCGGACCCCCCCGGTTGAAATGGTCTAGAACTACCATTGCACACATGACTGAGATGCGTTACGAATGTAGATTCTGGATCTCAGGTGGAGAAGCTGAGAGCTGAGCTGGACACGGTCCGGGGAAACCTGACGCTGATGTCAGCGCTGATGAGCCAGCTGGAGCCAGATCGGACCCGCCCAGCAGACACGGAACTGCTCCAGGTCCGACGCCGCCGGTTCTGCCTGCTCTCTGGGGGGGGGGGGCTCCCGTGCCCCCGGCTGGCACGAACCCCCCTGTCTGCTCTCCTCTCCCTGTCTGCCAGTAGCAGCTGTACTCCGTGTGTAAGGGCATGCAGGAGCGGGTGGTGCAGCTCATCCCAGTGGTCAGCGAGGAGAGCCTGATGGAGGAGCTCCTGAAGGCCAACGACGAGCTCAACGCCACCTTTGTCTCCTACAGCCGGTGCTCACAGCGTTTTTATCTTCTCTGGACTTAGCATGTGGCCAGGAGCCTTGAAAATATAGCACATGTGTAACATGCACCCTCTCCTATGCATTTTGCCTCCTGTCAGGTTTATGAAACACTGCAACGGACAGAGTACTAGAGAGCAGGTGAGGCTGCATTGTTGTCACTTTCCCTTTTCACTGTATGTATAAATTTCTTTATTCCACACTTTTTTCCATTTCATTCCCAGGCCTCCGATACTACCTACACCAATCTTTTTGAGCTCAGTACCACCCCCTGCACTTTCAGCCAATCAGCTGCTCCTACTGCTCCCGCCCACGAACCCGCCAGCCAGTCTACTGTGAGCACGCTCCCCAGTCTGATGGCTGGCCTCAGTAAGTGGTGATCTTCTGCTGATGTTGGCCGGCATGCATGCTCCAGACATGCATATTAATGTATTTCTCTATGTTTCAACCTCTGAAAGATACCAGAGAAGATGACCTTTCCATATCTACTCAGGGCAATCATAACTCTCAGCTCAGGTAGGAGGTGTTGTGGACGGGTAATGTTGCAAGTAGAACACTGTTTCCCAATCGAGTCCTCAGGGACCTGCAGACAGAACATGTTTTTGCTCCCTACCAGCTCCAGAAATGTGGACTGCCTGGCTGGGAGCTGGGAGGGAGCAAAAACGTGGACCATCTGTGGGTCCTCAAGGACCAGGTTGGGAAACACTGCAGTAGAGTAATGATTGAACTTTGAACTGTACAATGAAGTCATCCTACTATATTAGTGACAACAGTTAGAGGCGGTCATGTTAAATTCCTAGGCAGCTGGTGACCTAATCAGACACACTGCAGAAGGGATTTACCCCAACCTCCGCAGACAGTAGGCCCAAGAGCTCACAGCCACTTAGGCTCACAGGTTCGCATATGTTGCAGTGAGAAACGTCACATCCCAAGGGTAGAGAAGTTACTGACTGAGGCTCCAGGGACCAGACTACAGAACAATGGAGAGGTGCGTAATCCAACAGATGCTTGTCTTATTAATATAGCATAATATAGTGAGCTGAAATCGAATGACAGATTACATTAGGCTAAGCGTAGGAATTATTATGCCAGTCAAATTATACAAACAGATTCTGGTGCTATGCCTGTGTATGTTGATTTATGCACCTTCTTATGATTTATATGGATTATCTATCTGTGTATTGGTCCGTACTTCTCTTTCAGTGTAATGTGTCATATGACTCCAGGCAGAATGTTAATAAACTATCTGTCTGTCTGTCTGTCACAAGGATGTCAATGTGGAATCCGCCATCCTTGGTTCCTCCCCTAATTTTGATTGGATGGTGGCGAAGGGAATGGTGGGTGCTGCTCAAAAATAAGGGAATTAAAGCATAAATGGGGTCTGTTCTGCTTTGTAATTGTGTGCATGCAGATTTGCAGAATTAAGCAGTAATGAACCAGGGCTAATTACCTGGTAAATAATAAATAACAATGCTGGGGTTTTGCAGTAGCACTGTGATTAAATGTAGAAGGAAAAATAAAGGTGCCCCCCCCCCCCTTAGATTCCAGTGAGTCAGACAGATGCAATGGAGGACATTGAGAAATGGCTGGATGTTGATATGGTGAGGCTTCTCTCTGTAGGTTAAGTTGAACTTTTGTTATTTGCTTCTAAATAGTTACTCATGACTCATGACACTGTTCTTCAATTTTTTTTTTTTACTGTTGCCAAGGACACAGGAAAATAGGCTGTGTGTCCTTAGGGATCTAGCTGCTGAAATTTTAACCTGTTAGACTCACTTCATTGGCCTACGATTGACATACATTGTACACGAACATCCGTTTCTCAACATTCAGTTCCTCTCTCTGTTCCCCGTTTTTATGTGGATTATCTGTCGTTCCTGGCCTCTCTGCCAATGCTGCCCCACTTCTTCTGTACCTTTAAGGGATGGTAGTGGGTCACGTTATGTAAATTTGGCAAATCGTAGCCATAAGCTGATCCTGATAATATACCCATTTGTCCCTCAGGAGGGAGAGTTGACTGAGGGCGAGGGCGTGACCAGCGAGGGTGAGTTGTTGTTTTTTGGCAGTTTTAATCATTATCTGCCATGAAACTACGTGGGTGGTGTCGATGTCTCCGTAGCCTGTAATTCCACCTGCATTATGCGCTGCGTGTTTCACTCACGTCTCTCATACGTTTTTAAGCTACTGCCATCTTCTTGGCTTTCAGAGTTCGACAGGTTTCTGGAGGAAAGAGCAAAGGCTGCCGAACGCCTCCCGTCCCTCGGGGCCCCGGTGCCGGATCCACCCCCTCCACAGTCACATGACTTCATGCTTTGAGCAGCTTGGAGCTGTTAGAGACGAACTGGAAAAAACGTTTGGCACCAGAAAGACAGGCGTCGTGATACTCACACAGGATCCCGAGAGTTCCCATGACAGGCACCTTTTATCAGAGAGGGAAACAAATTAATAAGGTTAAATGAGCACCATACTTACTTTTCCTGATTAGTCATGGTTCTCCATGTCCTTGCGTTTATAGAAGGTCTGCAATTTCGTTGTACAACTACAATAGCATACATGCTCCAGTACAATGACAATAAAAGGCTTTCTATTCTAAGATTATTTTGCAGACAGTTCTGAATAGTTAAGCATGAACAGGATGACTTTAAACAAAAGGTAAAAAATGTACATTTAGTGATGGCACATAGAAAATGATTATTCGCATGTGGGATAGCGTTTCGTTAGGCGTGATGCCATCTTGCGGCAACACATGAATAATACAATTTGATTTGGATTGTTTTCACTCAAAATGGCATACTCCAAACGTCACCACTGGATAGCAGCATGTTGCATGAAAAATTATGTTCCATCAATCGGTTGTTACAATACTACCCAATCAGTTGGACCTTCGTTTTTCTTTAACCAGTTACAATTAAATTATTTATTGCTGTTACTACAATAAAAGTGAGTGAAAAGTAAAATAGAACTGATATAATTAAGCTAAATGAGTTATATTTTAGGGGTAATATATATTTTAGAGCTTGAAAAAGTTGAATCAACAGCCTATTGTCCTTATAAAGAGACAGTGTGTTAACTATTGTGTTAATTATTACTCAGTTGTGTTTGTTATATTGAAATGTTTTATTAAAACAAAAAAATAAACTTTAGATATTATGAATTTATAGATTTTTTTTCTGGTAACTCTTTCTCATATTGCTGAGTTCAAGTTAAGAAACATCTGTTCTGAGTAATTCGGTTGTATCACTACCACAACGATGCACATTATGTATATGATATCGATTATCTGTTTTATTCGTGAGATCTTCAAGGGAGCTCATCAATAAAAAAGAATATAATATCTTTTATATGTCTAATATATTATTAAGCTAATGCTTAAAAAGTTTAAAATTGAGTACCGATACAGTCACACGTGAATGATAGACAAGATATGGTTGTTACATAACGAGGGAAAAAGTTTTCAGTTCGTTGCTGAAAGTCATAACGACTTTTTTATTTTTACTCTTCAGTAGTCAAAAAGTACTAGGATTAGAAAGGCGTATAGTCAAAAGTAACAGTAAAGTTAAATATTGGGTTAAGTGGCATTTAAAAATGGGTGTCGCCGATATATTCATTTATGATTGGTCGGAACCTCTGACATTTTTGTCTTTGGTGGACATGATTGGTCTCGTTGTCACGCCCACGGAAGCTATTGGTGCACTGATGAAATCGTCGCTTGGTAACGCCTCCGCAGCGAACAGGGTTTGACTGACTGTCGCCATGCTTGTCCGAAGCACGGTTTTTAAAGTAAACTACCAGGTAAGGGGTATTTTAAGCCCCTTGCTAAACTCAAAAAGGAAATACGCTGCTCTTGCCGATGCAAAGTTGGTGCTGGAAAGCGAACTTGAATCGATCCGAGTTGCAGGGACGTGGAAAGGAGAGAGAGTGATCACATCCAAACAAGGACCGCGTATCAACGTCGATGGGAGTCGTGGCGGTAGGACACTAGTTGTAATCAGGTTTTCTGTGCAGCTGTCTTTTGTGCATTCAGTGCTGTTCATGCTTGGGAACTTTCACTCACTTTTGCTTTGTTTCGTTCTGACCGATCCCGCTTCCTTCCTCTTCGTTAATTAGCAGCTGTCCGTGAATAGTCACGATTATGACCCGATTCATATGTCGAGCAAATATAAAGAAACACACTCATGCAGAGGGTATAAATATATAGATGCCATATATGGACAAACATAAATTACCATCATAGACACGCCGATAAATCCGTCTCCCAGCTTCCCTCCGTTTGTGGTTTCAGACATACTGAACTTCTGTGCGAACAACTACTTGGGTCTCTCCAGTCACCCCGAGGTGATCCAGTCTGGAGTTGAAGCCTTGAAGAAGTATGGTGCCGGGCTCAGCTCCGTGAGGTTTATCTGCGGTACGCAGGTAAGTCCAGGAAATGTTATCTACAACAAATAGCGCTTGACGTAGGGGTGCTGAGGGTGCTTCAACACCCCTCTGGTTGTTGGTGGTAATGCAGTATCAGAATACTGTAGGACAGTCTGCCTATCGCTGTAGTCTTCGTCAGACAAACATTATGCGTTAATATTAATTATCTCGCAATTGCTTAACAAATTCTTATAATTAACATTTCTCCGAACCAGCACCGAAAATGCTTATTATCTTATTTTTAGCTGTTGATAGCTACCGACCATACAAAAGAATAGTGAAGGCTATTATTCAATCTGACTTTCAGCACCTTGAGCTCAAAATGTCTTTCCGGTTCTATGCTAGCAGCTATATGCTGTTCTGAAACACACTGCGCTGGACTTCCTTTGCCTGCTGAGTGATACAGAGGAGTGGTTTTTATCAAAAGTGCCACTCCATGGCATATATGGGTCTCTCAAGTCACTTCAAAGTGATGGAAGTCTGGGCTGAAGCCTTGAAGTATGACCCCAGGCTTGCAGAGAATGAGTCAGATCTTCTCAAAACCCTCAGGACCTCCACAAGCAGCTGGAGCAGAAAATTGCCCAGTTCCACGAGCGGGAGGATGCCATCCTGTACGCCAGCTGTTTCGACGCCAACGCGGGCCTCTTTGAGGTAACTGGCACCCATCTCTGTCCTCCTGTCTAAGGCTCCACCCCCTTTATCTGGTGGTCTGTGATTCTGTGTGTCACATCTCTCTCTCAGGTCCTCCTGGGGCCCGACGATGCGGTTTTGTCTGACGAGCTGAACCATGCATCCATCATTGACGGGATCCGGCTCTGCCGAGCTCAGAGGTTCCGCTATCGGCACATGGATCTCAATGACCTGGAGGACAAGCTGAAGGATTCGCAGGTGAAACAGAAGACACGGTGACGTGTCTAAATAGCAGTGGAATAAGCATAGTCAAAGTTCATTTATGTGCTACCAAAAAACGTGATTTGCAGCTATTTATAAAATGCACCAAGTGTGGCAGTAAGCAGACTAGCATATTACTGTGAGCTAGGAAATGTCATACAGTATACGTAAACATTCATGAATGCCGAAGGGAAGAAGTCCATTCGGATAGCATCAGGCAAGCAAATTTTAACGTATTGGCCAAGGACTTCAGCACACTAAGTATTGACTTCCTCTGCCAGCCCCTGGAGGGTGGACTCCCCCTTTCATTCTGGTTCCTCCCAAGGTTTCTTCCTTATAGGAAGTTTTTCCTTGCCATTGCCGCCTCTGGCTTGCTCACTGGGAGCTCTGGGCAGAATAATGTAAAGTTTGTTTTGAGTTGAGTGAAAATGCGCAATACAGGTAAAACTGTACTGAAATTAAAAGTATGAATCAGAATCGTTTATTTTTTTGCCATGTACTTGCATACGTATTTTTAAATGCCCCTAAATGGCCACTTTTTACCCCTGCTTGCCAGTCCTCCAGGTTGCGGCTTGTTGTGACGGATGGCGTCTTTTCCATGGATGGGGACATTGCACCCCTGGTTGGAATCTGTGACCTTGCAGAGCGATACGGAGCAATGGTTTTTATCGACGAGTGCCACGCCACCGGCTTTATGGGTCCTAGAGGCCGGTGAGTGGAGAGGGGGCTGCAAACCTGATCACTTTTTATGAGTCGTCTTTTGTGTTTGACTTTTGAATGCTGCAGGTAGACGCTGTCCACGCATACTAACGGCTCTCAGCCACATCTCCAGGCAGGCGTAGCCGATGTGCACTTGCCCTCCTGAGTTACATTCTCATTGCTGCCCTGCAGGGGCACGGATGAGCTGCTGGGAGTGATGGATAGGGTGCACATCATCAACTCCACCCTGGGCAAGGCCCTGGGGGGTGCAGCTGGTAAGAGTCAGGAGTTTGTAACTGTGCAAATACTGTCTGCATGGTCAGCAGTAGCATGCAAAAGTCTTAGGCAGTCAAGGAAAATGTTTTAAAGCTTTTTATCTGGGTAATAAGTCTATATTTGCTGAGGAAAAACACAATGTAGCATGAGAACATATGCAAACAGTGGCAATAAAAACTAACAAGAATATCTTCTGTTCTCCAAAAAGTTACTGATATCTTGCTGGACAGCTAGATGCTTCACTGCTTCAGTTCCCAAACCTCACCCAAGGGGCACCTCGGCCATTCCATGCATTTGTTAAATTTCACCACCAGCCCAAGTAATTTCATCCACTGAATCTATATATTCAACTCTATTCAATTTATTTTTATATAGTGTCTTTCACAACAGTCTTCCCCTAGGTGCTTTACATGGGTGTTTTGTGATAACAACATCATTATATGTTGTTATATGTATAATATACATTATATACTCTCTCTTGTTCAGGGGGTTACACGGTGGGTCCCAAAAGCTTGATCGACCTGCTGCGGCAGCGTTCGCGCCCGTACCTCTTCTCCAACTCCCTCCCCCCTCCGGTGGTGGGCTGCTCTACTCGTGCCATTGAGCTGCTGCTCCAGTCCAATGAGATTGCTCAGAGTATGGCGGCCAAGACCAAGAGGTAAATGCAGTGGGGAGCAATAATATGTAGGTAATAAACTTAGTGGAAGTACATGCTTTACATGTGTACATTCAAATTTTCACCGTACTTTACCCAAAGTTAAATGCACGGAAATCTTTAAATAACATAATACACTGTCCTTATTTTCCCTAGGTTCAGAGACTCGATGACAAAGGCTGGCTTCACGATCTCAGGCGCAAACCATCCTATCTGTCCAGTGATGCTGGGGGATGCACGGCTAGCCTCTGTGATGGCTGAAGACATGCTGAAACTGGGTGAGTCTGCTGGACACCCCTCGGCACACAGCCCTTAGTGGACTGCTCCACAAGAATGTAGTTTACGTGCCCCAAGTGAGAATAGACTGGGATTCATACACAGAGCAGACTGGGTGAATAGCTGATTCAGTCTGTGTTTGTTATATAATGCACATTCAGTATTTAGGATACTACTGCCGATCTCCATTGTTCATTGTACATCGAGATGTCTGCTTTTACCTGTTTTAGTCTCCAGGCTGCTGTGACTTTCGTTAAATTTGCAGTCTCAGTAATGACTTGGTCACAGTGTTTGATCTACAGACTGTGATTGTGTTCTCTCTAAATACGTGAACGGCATATTCCTCTTCACTCCGTAGGAGTGTACGTGATCGGGTTCTCTTACCCGGTGGTACCCAAAGGCAAGGCCCGCATCCGGGTACAGATCTCGGCCGCCCACTCGGACGAAGATATCGACCGCTGCATCAATGGCTTCATACAGGTTGGGAGGAAGCATGGAGTGGTGCCTTAAAGACAGAGATGGTACAGGGACTGCAGGAAGAGGGGTGGTTGACAGAAACCACATAAGGACTGTTACCTACATAGACAAGAGTGACTATTACGTAGCAGTGAATCGGTCAGTCCCAGTCTGTCTTGATTTCTTTTCTCACTGGTAGATGAAGATGTGTAATCATTGTAACGCAGTGTAATAAAGTTGTAAAGCTCCTCTGTTTATTGGACTTCATTTGTGCCATTCTGTGCGATATGGGTTAGTATTAACATTCACGACAAAGCTGGAGGGGGGAGTTACTTAACCTGCTGATTTTTACTGTGAAATAGTCACACCTCCTCTGTCAAGCAGAAATACTAAATTGACCTAACATGAATGTCCCTGAGGGGATAAATGATCTGTCTCTGTCAAACTGGATATTTATAATCGATTTTCATGCCCTTTTAGAGTAGTGGCTAATTTAGTTGGGGGGCAGCGTGTGGCTCAGTGGGCTAAGCCTGTGTGCCTACAATCACAAGGCCACTGAGTCAAACCCAGCCTCAGCACGTCTGTGGCTCCTTGAGCAAGGCCCTTAACCCCCAGCTACCTGGGCACTGCCATGGGACAGCTTGCTTACAAAGAGCAAGTTGAGGGAGGCATGAAAAGTAATTTCCCACAGGATCAATAAAGTTATTATTAACATTCTAGCTGTCAAAAGCCAAAATTGAATGCTTCTTATTTCAACATCTCAGCCTGTCCCGTAATGGCTGCCCGGGAGACAAAGCTGGGTTACACCCTGGAAGGGATAACGGTCTGTCTCAGAAAACCCATCCTCCTGAGATACAGCAAGGATCATCTTAGGCCTCTGCAGAGCAGTGTTTCTCAAGCAGGTCCTCAGGGGCACTCAGATGGTCTATGTTTTTGCTTCCTCCTACAAAATTTGGACTGTGGAAGAAAGCTGGGAGGGAGCAAAAACGTGGACAGTCTGGAAGTTCCTGTGGACTGGGTAGAGTTACTCTGTTTAGTTCTGTTGTGTCTTAAAGAAGATAGTCATGGCTTTAATTCAGGGGTGCCTAATCTTACTTCCTCTTGCTGTCAAACCAAAATTTTAATATTAAAACTCTTTTCCCCCTGGCTATCAGGAGAAAATGCGCACAAAGGGCAATTTAGAGATGCTAATTATCCTAATTACATGTCCTTGGGTGCAGGAAGAATCCTGCGCAGTATGGGAACATGCAAACTCCACACACACAGAGTGGAGACAGGATTGAACCTGCCATTCTGGAGCTGTAATCCAAGTATCTTCCATAAATCTTCCCAAAATTGCACTATCCATCCATTGTGAAAACTCCTTATCCAAAAAGGCTTAAAGTAAAAGTGATACATTTTGTGCAGACCTGCCCACAAAAAGTGCTAACATTTTTCAGTGAGTCAATGTATGAGTTTATATCGGTCATTGTTCCTCTAATGCAGGGGTGTATACCGTTTCATGGCAATTTAGAAAGCAGAATTAGTAATTTCAATTTTACTATTACATAATAGAAATCTTACGTGGTCACATATAAAGCTTCGTACCTCTGAAGGTACTACGTATCTTTCAGGTCAAACATATAAATACGTGAACGATGTGTTTCTTAATAATTTAGGGTGCTTCCAGGACCTTAGCAGTCCTCTTAGTTACTTTCCCGCCACCAATACTTCTTAAGATCAACCCCAGAGTTCAGTAGGCGTTCAATCTAGCGCCCGCGAAATGCAACCAGCCAATGATCACTAAGCAGGGATCCGTTTACCCAATCACTTAAGCAGGTCTGTGGGTGGGATGGGCCTACGGAGGAAGCAGAAGTGAAGTTTGCCGCGAAATTTTCAGCGTGGAAGTTGGGGGAAAGTCATTGTCTGCGTTTATCCGGAGAATTTGTGTATGTTTATATTAAATCTGTATATTTTTATACGGAAAATAGTTCTTACGTGTGCTAATAAACATAAAGTTCGTAATCCAGAGGGCGATTTGTTGGGATAACAGTAGTCATACGAAGCGTTTTTGTATCTGTTGTGACTACAGACAGCCTTGCGCTTTGGTAGTCAACACAACAGTAACAACGAAGTTAATTTATCATTTAACTATTTGATAGTAAATAGGTGACAGTGGTGCAGGATGTCTGGTTTTGATGACCCAGGAGTATTCTTTAGTGACAGCTTCGGCGGTCCGGAAGGACCGGCAGACGACGGAGTAAAGAGGAGCCAAATTAAAAAAAGATTTAAGGAGTTTCTAAGACAGTTTCGAGTCGGCACTGATCGAACCGGGTTCACCTATAAATACCGGTAAGAGGTGTTGTTCTCATTAATGCTTACTATAATTTGAATTGACTGATTTTGATAGACGTTATTCTCATTGCGTGTCTTTTGTTTTCTTTGTCACGTTGATTTGCGCTACCACAGATCTTTGAGAAACGTATTACAGTGTGTTACGAGTTTTAATGTTGGAAGAGCAATCATTATCTAAGTAAGACAACGTTTATTTTTAATGGATGCGACAGCTATGCTAAAACAGGTGGATTTGGTGTGCGCTGGACGCTTCCGTCTTTAATATTAGTTTTGGAAATCATTTTTAGAGATGAACTTAAACGACATTACACGTTGGGAGAATATTGGGTGGAGGTGGAAATGGAGGACTTGGCCAGCTTCGACGAGGAGTTGTCTGACTGTCTCTACAAGCTCCCTTCAGAAAACCTCCCCCTGGTAAGAGAGGACTAGTCACTAGTTACAGGTGTGTTTGCGGAAACGTTTCGGTTTTTCGCCATTGACTCCGAGCTCATGTCGACAGCTTGAGGAGGCAGCGCAGGACGTGGCAGACGAGGTCACCAGGCCGCGGCCTGTCGGTGAAGAGCAGGTCCAGGACATCCAGGTCATGCTGAAGAGCGATGCCCACGCAGCCTCCATCCGAAACCTCAAGGTGAGATAGAACTTGTAACGGAGTGAGACTTATTATTAATAATAATAATATTGCATGACTGAGGGAAAAAAACTACAGGACAACTGGTCTGCAAAAAAATTTAATAAAATTTGAAATAATTCAGTCCCACAATAGATTTCCTTGTAAATTTTGTTTAGGGCAGTTAACATTTCTCTTGGATATAATTTCTGATTTCCTGTGTCAAGAATTTTTGAGGAAATTATTTTTAAAAAAAATGTCATTCCTGCTGTCCCAGTCGGATCAGGTGTCCAGGCTGGTCAAGGTCCCGGGGATCGTAATCTCCACCACAGCTGTGCGAGCCAAGGCCACCAAGGTGTGCCTGCAGTGTCGGGGGTGTCGCTCGGTCATCAGCAACGTCCCTCTGCAGCCGGGGCTCCAGGGCTATGCCCTGCCTCGCAAGTGCAACGCGTGAGTCCTGTTCCCTGTGCGGGGGCCTGGTGTGTGACCCACGAGGTGCTGACAGCATCCCCGTCTGTCTCTCGGCCCCACAGCGAGCAGGCCGGCAGAGTCAAGTGCCCCGTGGACCCCTATTTCATCATCCCGGACCGCTGCGTGTGCATCGACTTCCAGATGCTGCGGCTGCAGGAGTCGCCCGACGCTGTGCCTCACGGGGAAATGCCCCGACACCTGCAGCTCTACTGCGACCGGTGGGCCTCCACTGCTGGACCCGCTTGTTACCGTTAACCTGAAATAAGGAAAACAAAACTACAACAAAAATTTGAAATATTACACCTGAAACTAACAAAATAAAAATGAGCATTGAATACTTTCCATAGTTTTTTGGGTCTATTGCCAAGTTACTTGTAAACTGTTAATAATATCAAGAACCTCGTTTGCCCGTGTTGAGAACATTAGTATGTAATGTGCTCTGTGTATTCAGGTAAGATTGTCTTAAGGTCAGACACAGTCTAGCTGCACAACTATCATCCTATCTATAGAAGCAAAATAACTAAAATATATAAATTCAAATGGGATGTGTCTATTTTTTTGAAAAAAATAAAAACCTAATTTAAGTCAGACTTGCAGTGACAGGCTGGACTGACGTTTCAGAATGATGATCTGCGGTACCGGAAATCCCGGTGGGGCGCCTGACCCTGACTGCTGTCCTGTTTCCCCTTAGGTACCTGTGTGACCGTGTGGTGCCTGGAAACAGGGTGACCGTTATGGGCATCTATTCCATCAAGAAAGGGGCTCCGGCCAAGTCCCAGCGGCGCGGCCGGGACAGAGCCGCCGGTGTTGGCATCCGCTCGTCCTACCTGCGTGTCGTGGGCATCCAGGTGGATACTGAAGGAGCAGGTATGAAGGAAAGGGCACGCAGGTGGCCGCTGCGTACTCACCGCTGGGTACTCAACCCCACCGCTGTGCATATGCCGTGCCAGTCATAAGTCTGGGCATTTCTGCTAAAGATCATTTGTATTTCACCATGATATAGACCCCAAACACATAGAGGTTATGTAGAAAGTATTATCTTGTGAACAAGCAGAGAGATGGAGTGCTGTGACTGATGACCTGGCCTAGGTTAGGGCTTGCCTGTCATTCTCATTCAGTGTCTCAGATACCACGTATTGGCACATTAGCAGCCCAATATGAAGAATATATTGTTACAGTGATATTTCTCCAGAGATGTTGTTTCTCTTATTCTCCATTTAGCTGGTTTCCTAGAGTACATTTCGTACATTTATTTTCTTCTCTACTGTAAGCCGTTTTGGATAAAGGTGTCAGATAAATTAGTCAAATTGCTGTGTGAAACAATGCCAAGAGTCAATACTGTCATCAAAGCCAAAAATTGCTTTTTTTTTTTTTTTTTTTTTAACAATAGTGTAAAATTTGAGAAGATTTTGAGATGTTGAACACACGTCTCTTGGTTGTTGCAGTATTGGATATGTATCATTTCATTGCTGGAGACCTTTTACTGTATGGTGAATAATGTCGCTGAAATGGAGGGATTAAATGCAGGTCTATCCAGATTTTTGACTGGTAACGTACGTAATTTGTAATTTTAATAGGCAATTTAGGTTTTCTTTTTCTACTTCCTGTTTTATTACTTTTACTAAACTGTTGCTTGCCCCCGATGCCCCCAGGTCGGGGTGGCTCGGGGTCCGTGACCCCGGAGGAGGAGGAGCAGTTGCGGACGCTGGCCGCCTCGCCGTTGGTGTACCAGTCGCTGGCTCGCTCCCTGGCTCCGTCCATCTACGGCAGCGACGACCTGAAGAAGGCCATCGCGTGCCTCCTCTTTGGCGGCTCCAGGAAGAGGTGCGTCCGGTGACGTTGTTGTCGGGGGAAACCCCAGCGGCCGCTTTGTGTACCGCGTATGTGATATCAGTGGGGGCAGGAGTGTTCACACGAAGCAAGGGGAGGCCTAACCTCCCGCTCTCTGTTCTGTCAGGCTGCCAGATGGCCTGACCCGGAGGGGAGACATCAACCTGTTGATGCTTGGGGACCCAGGGACAGCCAAATCCCAGCTGCTGAAGTTTGTGGAGAGGTGCTCCCCTATTGGGGTGAGTGTGCCTGTCGCTGATACTGAAAGGTGTGGTGTTATTGTCCTGGATCGTCCTAGTGTTAATCCCCCCCCCCCCCCCACTCACTCAGGTCTACACTTCTGGCAAAGGAAGCAGTGCTGCGGGGCTCACCGCTTCCGTGCTGAGAGACCCTAGCACCCGAGGCTTCATCATGGAGGGCGGGGCCATGGTGCTGGCTGACGGGGGCGTGGTCTGCATCGATGAATTCGACAAGGTGGGGGAGCCAGGGAGCTGTGTAGTGGGGAGGAGGGAGGGGTCAGGTGATGTGCAACTTGCATCACCAGTTCCGTAACATTCTGCATGTTTCAGATGAGGGAGGATGATAGAGTTGCAATCCATGAAGCCATGGAGCAACAGACCATCTCCATTGCCAAGGTAACGGCAGCATCTTGACTGCGTTGATTGGAATATCTGCATGTGTGTGTGTGTGTGTGTGTGTGTGTGTGTGTGTGTGTGTGTTTGAAGTGGTTGATTCTGAAATGACCCCTGCCCGCCACAGGCTGGCATCACCACCACTCTGAACTCCCGCTGCTCAGTCCTGGCAGCTGCCAACTCGGTCTTCGGCCGCTGGGACGACACCAAGGGGGAGGACAACATCGACTTCATGCCCACCATCCTGTCCCGTTTCGACATGATCTTCATCGTCAAGGACCAGCACGACCAGCAGAGGGACATGGTCAGTGACTGTTGACAGAGGCTCATCTGCTCCCTCTGGTGGCCAGTTGTGTTAACACCCCCCCCCCCCCCCCCCCCCTCCCCCCACCCACCCCCCCCCCCCCCCCCGATATTCCCCAACATTCTAAACCACGCACAGAGGGCGGGGGGGGGGGGTGGCCGGCGGAACGCCGAGAAGAGA
>JAODKE010000050.1:1547067-1572109 GCA_026779605.1 Mormyrus hasselquistii | reverse complement strand
GTCGTCGGGGGCCTGTTGCCAGGGGTTTCTTGTCCCCCTCGGGTGGCTTGTTGTTTTAACCCCCCCCCCCCCCCCCTTTCTCCTCAGAACCTGGCCCGACACGTCATGAATGTTCACCTAAGTGCTCAGACCCAGACAGAGGGCATGGAGGGGGAGATCTCACTGGCCACGCTGAAGAAGTACATCGCGTATGCCAGAGTGTAAGTCCTGTTCTGAACAAGCAAAAATGTTCAGTGAGGGGCAGTCATTTTGTTCTTAAAGGGACAGTTAAAGTTTGTAAGAGCACTAAGGACTGGCCATTTACTCCCATTCTGTGTGGCTGCTGGTGTTGCAGGAAATGTGGCCCCCGCCTGTCTGTGGCGGCCGCTGAGAAGCTGAAGAACAGGTACGTGGTGATGAGGAGCGGCGCGAGGGAGCACGAGCGAGAGAGCGACAGACGGGCGTCCATTCCCATCACCGTCAGGTGGGTAACACTCAGTACTCGTGGGTACTGGCTATACTCGGGCACCACGACATGTGGTCTGGGACTGGTTGATGTTGCTATATATGGTCAATATTCACAACCTGAGGGCTGTATCACTAAACAGTATTTTCTGCTGAGCCAGATACCTTGTCGGATTTAAGTTAGTCTGGGTTAAATGTCAGTGAATGAAGATAGTCCATTTAAACTGGGGTACCTTAAGTGTTAACTGGTCGTAAACAACCTACAAAATCTTTACGAGCGATTTGATATTTGCATGTATTAGGCTAGAAGTTATACATTCTTTTAATAATTATCACTAAATTAGGCCTGCCGTTCATGGCAAAATGTGAATTATTAATTTGATGGAAAATTGTGGGCTTCTTGGTTTTAGTCAGGTTGCGTTACCTGGGACAGCTAAATGTTTACTCCCACGTCTCCCACACAGGCAGCTGGAGGCCGTCGTACGGATCGCAGAGTCGCTGGCGAAGATGAAGCTGCAGGCTGTAGCTGGGGAAGAAGAGGTGGATGAGGCCCTGCGTCTGTTCCAAGTGTCAACACTGGACGCTGCTCTGTCAGGCAGCCTCTCAGGTGTGTGTGTGTGTGTGTGTGTGTGTGTGTGTGTGTGTGTGTTTGTGTTTGTGTTACTGGTCCTCAGACTAATAGTTCTCAACTGCCTTGTAGGTGTTGAGGGCTTCACAACACAGGAGGACCAGGAGATGATCTCGCGCATCGAGAAGCAGCTGAAGCGCCGCTTCGCCATCGGCTCGCAGGTGTCCGAGCACAGTATCATCCAGGATTTCACCAAGCAGGTACGTCCCTCGTTCCACGGTGTGTCCTGATGGCTCAGTGTTGGGGATTACCCTCATGCCAAGCCGCCTCTGTACGATATGGATTCTTTTGACTGGTTAATCTTTTGTTGATTGTAAAGTTGCCCCCCCCCCCAACCCACAAAAAGGCAATAACTGCCTACGGATGCGTGTCTCCTTGGGTCCGTCTTGACGGATCGCTGTCTTCCCGCTCTGCAGAAATACCCGGAGCAGGCGATCTACAAGGTCCTGCAGCTGATGATGAGGAGAGGCGAGCTTCAGCATCGTCTGCAGAGGAAGGTGCTTTACAGAGTAAAGTAGTGGAAGAGTCTCGCTGGCGGCTGCACGGCGAGAAGCCGGGCCATAAAACTCAAGTCTTATGGCTCCTCTTTAGTGGCACTGTGGTGTCTTTCAAAATGCCTGAACAATATGTAGGAAAATGTTGTTCTGTTGTCACCACAGAGGAGCTTTTGGTCATTGCCAGTTTGTACCCTAAGGCTGCTGTATAGTTTGTTTGTTTTTTTTCTTTTTCTTTTTTGTTCTTAACTGCCCCTCCCCCACCCTTTGTTATACTGGGGAAAAATTGAATGAGTGTCTCTATGAAGTTGCTGTGCTGTTTATGGTATTAAAATGTCTAAATAAAAATATGGTAATGCAAAGAAAGAATGCTTTGGTTTTTTTTCCCTGTTCATTCTGGCGTTTGAAGTTGAAATCTCTCACCCCCCACCCGGACACAGTCCTCGCGTAGGTGAGAAACACCTGCCCTAATCGTTTGTATATTCACGCATCATTGAAATTTTGTCGAAAAGCAGTGATTCCGTAGCTAATACTTCTAGGTGCATTTGGAAATTACAGTACAGGGCAGCTACAACACATCGATATGGAGCTGTTAAGTGGTAAAACTCAAATTCATTCTTATTTACTCTATAGCTATGTACCATAAATAACGAGTTCAAGGAAGTCTCGCGCTATTCATTACAGTTTAAAGTCGGACGATGACAGTGGCTGACAAATCCACGTAAAGTTATTAATTTTCTATAGTTTTGTTTAGAATGTTTCGATAAGATCGCGTTCTTCTTGGCGTTTAAAACGCAGTGGAAGTGGGGTTTTTTTCGGGGGGGCTTTATTTGGCCAAGCCCCTTTATCCATCTGTGCATCCTCATTGGCCGAAGGCGACGGCAGTGATTCCTGGAAGACTGGAATGCTGCTGGAAAAATGTTCGCATCCGCGTAGCGAGCCGCTGTCTGACTACATGCTGAAGTTGGCGCAGATGCGTTTTGCTCGATGCTAAGGTGAAGCGGTCCGTGCACCGAGAGGTAAGACGCTCCATGTTGATGTCTTACCCTTCTCGGTGTTACCAGGCTTTTGAAACGACCTACGAGCCGCTGTATGGACGCGACAGCAGGTTTGCCGGAATACGAGTCCTTAAGAAGAGCATGTGTCGGAAATCCAGCACGAGGATACAGAACAAGCCGGGCCTACTGTTTCTTTTTTTCCTGCATCGCATGTGATCAAAACAATTTTACGTCGTATAGTTATGTTCCGAGTCGTCTTTATAGTAATAACATATTTTCTCTCTGTTTTTAAAGAAAGTATGCGTTTTAACTGTATTCCTAAATCTAGACAGTTTTTCCATTCTGTTATCCGTACTCTTCAAAGGATTTTTTATGTCCGTTTTCCTAGTGCTCATGCTTCCCTCTTCCCTGCCTGCCCTCACCCTCCTCCTTGCCTTGGGCTACTGTCTCCGTGATGAGCATCCCAGCTCCAACAGCACCTGTCGCCATGACTACTGCGTGCTGGGGGCAGGACCTGCAGGTCTGCAGATTGGGTACTTCCTATCGCACAGCCAGCGGGATTACATCATTCTAGAGAGGAACTCCGGCCCTGGGAGTTTTTTCAACATGTGAGTTTCTTGCCACATGGTTTAGCACAGGGGTGGCCAGTCTCATCCGCAAAGGGCCGGTGTGTATGCGGGTTTTTGCTGCAGCTACCTAATTATATTACTAATTAGAGGACTGACTGGCTGAGTCCTCCTCACACCTGGGTTTGAACATCTGACCTAAAGGTTACCCCAAAAACCTGCACACACCCTTTGCAGATAAGATTGGCCACCGCTGGTTTAGCATCTTGTTAGAATTAGAATTTGGTGATCAGTGATCGTTGTTGACACACCACAGCACACTGTGCACAACAACGAAATGGAAATGTGTCCTCTGCATTTAACCCATATGTGACACTGTGACATGGCAAGGGGCAGCTAATTCAGTACCCGGCGTTACTTAAATGGTGATAGAATGATCGCAATGTATGAAGGATCCCTAGTTGCTCGTCCTTATTCACCACTTAAATTAAAACAAGAACATCCTTTGGGAGAATCTCTGTATCCACGATCTGGCTGTTTGGCAGATACCCTAGACACCGGAAGCTCATCAGCATTAACAAGATCTACACGGGGAGGCGGAACCGCGAGTTCAACCTCCGGCACGACTGGAACTCACTGCTGAGCCATCGGCCGGACCTGCTGTTCCAGCGAGTCAGCACGCAGCTGTACCCAGACGCTGATGACGTTCCTCGCTACCTTTCCCTGTTTGCCAAGGAGCTGGACCTTAAGGTCCAGTATGGAGTGGACATCGGAAAAATTCGGACCTCTGGAGACGGTGACCATGGAGGGCGAAGCTATACGCTAATTGACCAGCACGGCCTGGAATATTCATGCAGGTATAATCATGCAGGTTACCCATTAGTCTCCATACATATAAGCAACTTAACCTCTAGTGGTAGCACTGCATCCCCCACCACCACCCAGACTGATCCAAATCTTTTAGGCCACTTGGAATTGTCCTTACCACTCCCCCCTTTTTTATTTTTTCTGGGTTTATTTTGGCACTGCACTCTCACACCTAAAGAATTGTGGGATTGATTTTTGTCCCCCACTCTGGGTGTGTGGGGTCTGCCTGTTCTTGTCTTTTTGCACCATTTCCTCTCACTTTCCAAAAACAGGTGGCAGTGCATATTGGCCTCTACTTTGCCCTGTGAGTGTTTGTGTGCCTTTGATGGACTGCCAAACTTGCCCTGTGCCTAGACCCTACTGTGAGTGTCTGCCCTATCTGTTCATTATATGGACATTCTACTCCGCCCGTCAGGGTCCTGCTGGTCGCCACAGGCCTCTGGGTGCCTGAAGAGGTGACGTTCTTTGGCTCCGAGCTGGTTGAGGGCTATGAGTCCATACCTGTTGATCCAGAGGAATACCAAGACCAGGCAGTGTTGATCTTGGGCAAAGGGAATTCCGCCTTTGAAACAGCGCAGAGCATTCTGGGTAGGGCCAGCCGCATTCATCTCTACAGCCCAAATCCAGTTCGCTTGGCCTGGCAGACACACTATGTTGGAGACCTCAGGTACTCACACATTTTATTAATTGATTTTATTAGTATTGTTTATTTTCTTTTTGTTGGTTCAAATTTCATGCCATAGTTTCTTTGTCTTGCAAAAACCACATTAAATCCCCTATATTCCCACTCAGAGCGGTCAATAATGAGTTACTGGACACTTACCAGCTGAAGTCACTGGATGGCCTGGTGGAAGGTGGGCTTGAAGAAATCGCTATTGTTAAATACAGTCCTGAAAAGAAGGCCTCAATCAAAGATAAAAAGGGCGACCGGAAAGACAGGAAGGGGCGTGGCCAGCTCTACCTGACCTTGGCTGATTTGCTTCAAGAAAACAACGGCAACGGGAGTTCAGGCATTACCGCGGCAACCCTACCTGGTTACCACAATGACAATTTTTCACTCCGGCAACCGTATGACCGTGTGATTCGCTGCTTGGGGTTCCGCTTCAACTTCTCCATCTTTGATAGGTATGGAAAAGACATGAAAATCTGATCTGATGTATTTTGCTGTATGAATTTCTTTCTCACACACACACATACACACACACACACACACACACAGAGTTTGCATGGTCCCGCTGTGCTGTGTTGGATCTCTGGGTCCTTTGCATTCCGCCTGTAGTCCCAAGACGTGCACCAAGTGAGTCTCCACCCTGTGATGGACTAAAATCCCATCCTGGGTAATTCCTCTCCTGCCTGACCTCTGACTAGAATTAGTGGTTGCATTATGAATAGCTCGCACCTGGTCTGTTTCTTTTTTCACATCATTTGGTTAATTGAAATGCAGAAACTCCTCAGATTAAGAATTTTATAGACAACTCTTATTTACAAACGCACTTTAATAAGGCTTATTATATAAAAAAAAAATTGTGTTAAATACAATCGTTCACAATAATGAACGCATTTCTGATGCTCGCGAAAACATTTCACAGCTTAAGCGGTTCATTGACTTGAGGTACAGTACAGTGCCACCTGTAATTATTATTATTATTATAGTATTATTATTACTCTATCATTATTATGTACTTTATTATCATTATCACTGTGTTATTATTGCCCATGTTTAGTGTGAATTCCCCCCCCCGGTACCTATGAGAGCCGCAGCATTTTCATTATGTGTTCCCCTGCAGCTCCGCCCGGCCGCCGTGCAGTAGCATGGCTAGGGGGCGCTTTCCAGGGGTCACCGCGTGGTACGAGGGGAAGAGGACCCCCGGCCTGTTCGTGCTGGGGGCCGCAGCCCATTCCAGAGACTACCGCTCATCCGCAGGAGGCTTCATCCATGGCTTCCGCTACACGGGTAACCCGCCTTCCCGCCGGCCACGTTGTTACCTGGTTGCGCGCAGCATGCTTCATTGGAGCGTCGCCTGTCAGCCCCGGGTGGTGATGCCTGACGTTGCAGAATCGTGTTTACCTGGCACAAGGTGGCACATTGTCACTGTTGTGAAACGCCGTCCTCTCTCTGGTCTGCTCTGTGGCTCAGTACGCTCCGTCCACCGGATCCTGGAGCACCGATACCATGGCAAGACTTGGCCCGCCACCAGGCTGGAGACCACACAGCTGCTGTCCTGGCTGCTAAAGAGGGTTAACGAGGCTTCTGGGCCGTACCAGATGTTTGGGGTTTTGGCTGACGTTATTCTCCTGCGAGGGTGAGGAAGGACCTGATTGTCCCCTGTCTGCCTGTGGGCAACAACTGTTGTCAGATTGAACTTTTTTTATAAAAAAATGATTGTCATGGGGCAGCATGTGGCTCAGTGGGCTAAGCTTCCGTGTTGGTGGTTTGTATTTAAACAAACTTCATCTTGTTTATGTTCCTCCCTTAAGCTCTTACTGTGAATACCTGGAAGAGTTTCCCATCCAAGCCCTGGCACAATTCACCAACCTTTCGGGTCACCAGGTCACAGAGCAGGGCCTGCTGGTTCTGATTATGCAGTACGGGCTGAACCGCACTGACACGCTCGGACCGGGCCGGGCAGAGTCTGAGTGGACTCGGGCTTGGAAATCGAACTTCCTGCACCCTGTCCTGTACTATTACAGCACGCTTCCTACGGGTAAGCGGCCATGTTGATACTCTGCTTCCCGTTTTGGTTTGTCAGAGAAACGTTACAGCTTCATATTTGTCAGACAAGAAATGTTTCATTACCCACAGTTTAGTTGTGCTGAGCCTTATTAAATTTAATGATTACTTGTAAACAAAAGACACAAAATATGTGGATTCAAGCGGTTACATGAGCAGGGTACCATACAGAGAAATATCAATGCAATCAGTGGTCAGTGTTGGGGAAGTTACAAGAGTAATCCATTAAAGAGAAAGGTGGAAAGTTCATGTCCTATAAAGTACAAATCCAGACAAAGGTTTTGTTTCAACCAACCACTTGAGCATAGAGAGCATTCAACTGGCTGGTTGAAACAAAGCTGTGGACTGGAGTTGTACCTTTTGGACCTGAACTTTCCATCTCTGAATTTTAGAATTAGAATTTAGTGACACACCACAGCACACAACAATGAAATGTGTCCTCTGCTCATATGTGACACAGCAGGGGGGCAGCTAATTCAGCACCCAGGGAGCAGTGCTTGGGGGCGGTGCCTTGCTGAGGGTACCTCAGTGGTGCCTTGTTGGGCGGGGATTCAAACCAGCAATCTTTCAATTACAAGTGCGCTTCCCTACCCATTAAGCCCTGTCAATGGTATGATCCTCATAGAACAAGATATGAAATACCGCCCAGTCGGATGGCCACTGCCCCGACCAAAGGCTATCCACCATATGATTGAAGACTTCCTGACGGAGTGGGATGGGCCTATATCTCATAGCCAACCACTGCGCCGCTTTCTGGAGCACTGCCTTCAGACTGACCTCAGGGCTTTTTATGCAGGTATACTGATAGAAATGCAATCTTAAGAAAAAAAGTGAAGAAGAGAAAAAGGCTCAGAAGTATTCATGTACAACACTAACACAACAACCATTTTTTAAAATTATTTTTTTTTCCCCCCGATTGTCTACAGAATCCTGTTTCCTTTTCTCTCTGACCTCCACTGAGCCACCCCTCTTCTGTCGCCTGGGTTACCTGAAGAAGCAGGGCATTGTGGGCAAGAGTAAGCAGTGGCAGCGTTCGCACGAAGAAGGGGTGATGGCTGACAATGATGAATCCAGGACGTCTCAAGAAGAGAGTTCCCTCCCTGAGCACCTGTCTGAGGCTGAACCTTCTGTAACTTCAGGGATGAATTTTGACCTCTGATTATATGGAACCAAAATGAATTTGTTTCTTTCAGTGTAACCCAAACTCCTCCTACCTCCTGCCACATCTCAAAATGCCAAATGTATCGGTTTGGTGCTTTTTGTTTTCGCTTCTATTCTTCATATATGTTTTTGAAATATAATTTTCTTATTTTTCCATTTAAATATATGTACTGTTTTATACATATTTCGGTATGTGTGTCTATATAGAAATATACAAGCTTTTTTGCAATGTGGAACCATACAGAATATACTATATTTATTTTTATACTGTCATCATTTATCATCTTAGACTTGTTTTTCACCAGAGACTCATTTAGGTGTTACTTTGTGCCTATGTTTATATATAACAATTTTCAGTGAAATAGGTCACACCGTTTTTAAAGGTGTAACTATAAATAAATAGTTTCCTTGTCTGTTTCAAGAAAAACGAGATGATAAAAACGGCAATGGATTAAACTTCCTGTTTGATGCAAATTTATTTAAATACACCATGTTTTCAAAAAAAATTAATTTCTTAGCATAAATTGTATTGAACCGCGGTGTCTTTGTTCTTAACCTCCAATTGGTCGGCCCAAAATGCAAGCTGTAATTTGATTGGTCGAATTCATTCGACGACCATAGTAGGAACAATGGGAAAATATTCTGCGCAGGCACAACTGGAAAATATGAAACTTACGCCATTTTGGCTCTCAACACGGGACGATACAGAAGAAAATTAAATCGCTATTTCGAGATTCTCCGCAGAATTATTCTGGCAAATCGATTCATTAGCAAATGTTTCAATGTGTTTAACTAGATGTAGCCTCGTGCTTTCGCGAGAAAAATATGCGTGCAGATGAGTTGGGCGTGTGCAAATTTGTAAATATCGTGCGGTAGTGAACTTTATACGTGAGTGTTTACTTAGAAAAAAAGCTCATACGACAAAGTGGAGGGGAAATGGAGAGGTGGAGTCCTATCGTCGCTACTGCTTCGGACGATGAAAGGTCCAGCTCGGAGGGCGAGTACACAGTTGACACTAGAGCGCCTGCAGACTCGGAAATTGAGGCAGGTAGACAGCCAGACGAGGATAGAGGAGACGGGGCTGCGGTCCGTTTCGGGTTAAGCGGGTTTGGAGCACAGGCGATGAAATTGGGTCGGAGTGGACAACCTGCAGATCAAGAGCTACGATACCTGCATCTGCTGTGGGAGCCTAATCGAGCCACCGCTGGGCCTGATGGTACGAGTAAGCTGGGAAAGGTGACGCCGAGCAGAAGCAGGCGCCGAGCTCGCTGCAGCGTCGGGCCCATCAGCAAGGACCTCTACGGTACTGAAAGTTTACGATCCAAGTTACCTAGTGATCTTTAAGAAACCTGCACCAATGCATGCACATGACTGCTCCATCCTGCAGTATGATCGATGCAACCTATTCGCAATTATGCGTATGCGTTTTCTTTCTATTTTTGTCAAATGACTTGTTGGGCAAATAAGAACTGTAAATATCTCGGCGGAGTGCTGTTTAGTGACGCAAATGTATGGCTGTTACAGCAAATCACTATTTTAACAAAGTAATTATGAAACCACGGCTCTCATAACGCTCCACTGACTAATGATGGCAAAAGTTACGTGGAAGTGAGTTTCTTACTTTTGTTTTTTATCTTTCTAGCTGTGAGGAGACTCAGAGAGGCTGCAAATGGGAACGACATAGATACAGGTATGAAGACAGTCATCAATGTGTGCTTTTTATGTAAAGCTTGGGGGTTAGTTATCAATGATGAATAACATTTTAAGACGCTAATAACAGGCCTACTAGTAGGGTTGCCGCCCGTCCCTTATAATACGTATAATACGGCTGCCATCCGTCCCTTATTATATGGGATCGCCCTGTATCATACGGGATTATTATACGTATAAGGGACGGTTGACAGCCGTATTATAAGGAATGGGTGGTAACCCATTCTCTCTGTCATATCTTTAAAGTCCGACGCCTGCTTGAAGAGGAGGTTGACCCATGTGCTGCAGACGACAAGGGCAGGACTGCCCTGCATTTTTCTTCTTGTAATGGCAATGAGCGCATTGGTGAGTCTTGGGGCAGGCGATCCGTAACAGGGTGGAGGGAGACTGTCCCAGCGAACATGATGAGGACTGTTCTCTCTTACCCACAGTGCAGCTGCTCCTGAGTTATGGTGCCGACCCCAACCAGCGGGACGGTCTTGGAAACACACCCCTCCATTTGGGTAAGGCAGGGGACGATGTGACATTTCCAATTTAGCCTGAATGACGGCCATTGCAGGCAGTAGTGTTCACCTGTGTTATCATTATTGTTGTTTTGTTTTTCAGTTTGTGTGTAAAGAGTTGTTTGGACACAGTATGTTAAAAATCCATTTCGTCCTTCGTTTGTCTCCAGCTGCCTGTACAAACCACGTGCCCGTCATCACTACTCTGCTGAGAGGAGGTGAGAGGACACTATCCAGCTGTCTACTGTGTGCATCTTCTCAGTTTTTAGATGAACGGCTAGTAAATGCCGTTACTGATATGCTGTAAGTGTATCTCATTCTTGCTGTTCAGTAATGCTAGGCACCATGTGACCTGTTCTGTGGGTGCGTATATAACGGAGAATATGTTCTTTGATTATTATTATGCAAATCATGTGACTCGATTATTTATGGTATTTTATGTCCGGATGTAAAATGTACATTAGCATTAGGCTGCAGAAGGCCAGGAAGTAAAAATTAAGTCTTTAAAACCTTTAGTATATGAATAAACTTTTGTTTGATTCTGTTTATCTGGGTCTTGAGAAGGGAGATTTCATGTCCGTGGCAGTTAGGTTGGGAAAATGAACAGTGCATGTTTCTATATCCCTCTATTCTGCCAGTGCAGACTAGCGGAATGGCGTTACATCTTTAATAATGAACATGTCGCAGACCAGTATTTCCAGACCTCTTCTATGTGATGAATGATTCCATTGTCCTCCACTACTAAAAATGGCTGATTTGTGTAAAGCAAGCATCTTCATAATTTTAATAGTTGTTCTTTTAGCTCTGGTGCTGCAGACTTTGAATATTAATAAAGTTTAAATATCGGCTGGCAATATTGGCCAAGATTAACACACTGGACTGACATCAGTGTTCTGTTATTTCAGGAACATCAGCCGATTCCAATGTTAACCATTATATTGTACAACTCTCTGATTTGATTGTATTTATTTATGTTGTTTGCGTTTTTTTTTTTCATAAAATGCAATGTTATGGTGCTTTTCCTCCCAGGTGCTCGTGTTGACGCCCTGGACCGTGCCGGAAGGACCCCTCTGCACTTAGCACGGTCAAAACTCAACATCCTACAGGAAGGAAACTCACACAACATAGATACCCTGAGAAGCGAAGTGACCCAGGTAGTATTTCCACAGAACTATCCAAGATTAAGCATGCATGTTGGGGCACCACATCAGTGTGCATGTACCGTGCCCTTGGCTGAGATATGCAGTGTGTAATGGCTGAATGCACTCCGGTTCACGTGTTGTCGTAGTCCAATCTTTCTCTGCACTCCTTTTACCGTTGATTTTACTCTGCAGATTATCCAGATGCTGAGAGAATATTTGAATGCGATTGGACAGAGTGAGGACCGAGAGAGACTGGATCGCATCTCCACGCAGCTGCAGCACACACGGACTAAAGCGCAGGTAATGCACAGGCGAGCCGTAGCTAATGCATGTAATTACATACATATCACACTCACTCATGCATCTCTCCGGGGTAACGATTCCACTCACTAAAAACACATCTGCCCTTCTTCCCCACAGGTGGATGAGGTCACAGATTTACTGGCCAGTTTCACGTCTCTTAGTCTACAGATGCAGAGTTTGGGAGATAGGTAGAGGGGGTTCTATGGAAGAAGGGTGGGTGGGTGCAGGGGTGGGTAGCTTAGGTCCAGAGATTAAAAGTCCAGACCAAGATTTTGTCCCAATCAACCAGTTGAGTACATTGTGACTGTGACTCGTCATACTCAACTGGTTGGTTGAAACAAAATCTTGGTCTGGACTTTTACTTCCTGGATTTGAACTACCCACGTCGCATTACGAACTGGATGTGGGACGATGTGTGTGAGTGTATGTGTGTGTACATGCTGATGTGTTAATCTGTCTGTAGGTACAGTGTCTCTCAGCTGTGATTTGCCTTCCGTGCGCTGCAGTGTTTCTCGTTTCCTGTCTGCTTCGTGACAGTTTGCGTGTTTTAGTTTCGTTATATTTGTTTGCCCTACTGACCCCCGTGTCTTTGTATGAAGATGTTTTCTGGAGCTGAAAAACAAAGGTCCTTGTTATTGCTGGTGGTAACCATCAAATAAATGATATATAATGCCAAACCGTGAGCATTTTAATGTGACTGTGTTGTTTTCATCTCAGCCCGCCCAGCCTCACAGCAACATCCCTTTTAAATTTTGCTATTTGAGATTAAGTTTGCCCTAAAAGACAATTTCCTGTAGTGCAATGTCGGATCTGAATCTCGGTGTACTGATCTTATTTATAGAACTTACCCAGTTAACACTGCCATAATAACCAAATGAAGGTCTGTTGGGAAATATGATGAGCATGTTATGTAAATAAGTCTATCAGAAATAAAAAGAAAAGGCCGTGTCCCGTGAGGATAAATGCAAGGAGACGTGGCAGCCACCACAAAGTCAGTAAGTGCTGAGTCTGCACCTGTGCGACCCTCCATTTCTTGTTCTGTGCAGTCTGAGAGATGTTCATGCTTGGTGTTAGACTGCGGGGCCCACGCTCTGCAGTGAGGATGGCTGCCTGTGGGCTCATTGCCTGGGTTTTGCAGAAGGGGGATCATTCAAAATATAGACCCCTCCCCCCCCCCATATATGTCAGCCCTGTGTTTCAGGAAGAGCCCAGTTCAGTTTGTAGTGAGCTCTGCCATGCTTGTACCAGGGGTCTTAACCATATTCATATTCACATTTTTCTGATATTTTATTGATGTTTTTGTCACCAACTTCACAGCAAGTAGGTTCTGCAGGCTGCCAGCATGACTGAGATAAAGATATAAATACATGGACTGTGTGTGTATGTATGTGTACATTGATAGATTGATGACTCTTGCCAATGTTTCTTTGCAACAGAGCATGCATCAAATGTCTTGAATCCAGTTGAAAATAGGTAACACATCTTATCAATGACTGCATTTGCAATATTTTTAATGACCATGGGGTGGCGGTAAGTGGAGGGGAGAAAAATCCTGTGTGGAATTTATATATTTCAAGTGTGTATCTAGGTGCTGGTGAATTTCGCACAGCGCCTGAACTGGAAATTTAATTATGGTTGCTGAGACTGCAGTAATATAATCAGTCTGCTCCCTCAAACTGAATGTTCACATTTTTATCTTTAAATAAAAGGGATAATGTTTTCGAGACTATATGCTTCTTTCTGGAAATGTGCCTCTCATATAATAAATAAATAATGTTTTCTATGCCAAATGCAACAATTGAATGCTGAACCACGTTGCTATAACAGCGGTTTCTTAACCACTATACCATTTAACCACATAACCTACTGTTCCGTTTTCTATTACTCAGGCCTGGCCAATTAGGATTCTGGTCAAGTATTTAAGTTTTGACTGTAATACAAACCAATAGGATAAAAAGTGGTCACAATATTAAGAAAGTTAAAGAAAATTAAGATGTTTTATTGTTAATGTTATATGTTTAAATGTTTATTTACAACTGAACACGTATGTCATGCACACAACCCAGGAAGAGAGCAGCAGAAAATGGTGAAAAAACAATGAAAAGAAAGAAAACAGTGCAAGTACACAGGGTAACTAAATATTTACCATCCGTTATCCAGGGGTAAGAGGTAGTGCCGACCTTTCCACATGCGATGTGAAGGTCTGTCATCAAACCTCCCCCAGGATTCATTTAGTGTATATCTCATCTTTTTGATCTTAAGACAAAATGTCACATATCCACCTACCGGGGAGGGGGGGGCATTCTTCAAATTTAGGAGAATGAGACGCCTTGCCAAGAGAAAGGAGTAGGCTGTGCTATTTACTGTGGTTTTTATAGAGCCAGATTCTGTGATGGTGCACCAGAAAGTCCCAATTGGGGACAGGGTTCAGTTGTTTAATGAGTGATTTTTGAGTGTGATTTGAGTACAGAGGACCAGAATGCTGTTGGATTTGGGCATGACCAGAATGTGTGATAAAGACTGGAAGGGGCTTGCTTGCATCTGTATCACAAATAGGACAAAGCCCAGGGACAATTTTGGAGACCTTGGACCTTAGCCAAGTAGAGTCATTGTACAATCTTAAATTGAATAAGCCCATGTTTGGCACAGATGGATGAAGAAATAATTCTTTTAAATATTATTATCCATTGATCATCGCTAATGTCTATCCCCAAATCCCTCTTCCAGTTTTCCTTTATTATGATGATAATTGATACTTTATTGCCTTTTACGCCTCACTCTTTGTAGAGTAAGTTGTCTGCGAAAGGCAGCCACCCATAGCAGCACCCGGGGAGCTGGGGGTTAAGGGCCTTGCTCAAGGACCCACAGACATGCTGAGGCTGGGTTTGAACTAGCAGTCTTATGATTACAGGCACACAGGCTTAGCCCACTGAGTCACACACTGCCTCCCTCCCTTACTGAGAGTGAAGTGCCTTCTGTATTCGAAATAACAATATATACTACGTGGACAAAAGTATTGGGGCAATATCTCAATAACCGATTTCAGGTGTTTCATTCAGACTTTGCCACTGGTGTATAAAATCAGGCACCTAGCCATGCAGTCAGGTTTACAAACATTTGTGAAAGACTGGGTCGTTCTGACGTCCTCAGTGAATCTGAGCAAGGTACCATCATAGGATGCCACCTTTACAAAAAGTCAGTTCGTGAATTTTCTTCCCTGCAAGATTTCATAAGAACATAAGAAATTTACAAATGAGAGGGAGCAGATATTCCACGGTCAGCTGTAAATAATATTATTGCAAAGTGGAAGCGTTCAGGAACAACAGAAACTCAGCTGTGAAATGTCAGACACCGTAAAGTAACAGGGGGGTCGCTGAGTGCTGGCAATATCTGACTCAATATCTGCTGAGTTCCACACTTCTTCTGGCATTAATCTCAGCGCAAAAACTGTGCACTGGGAACTTCATAGAATGAGCTCTTATGATCGAGCAGCTGTGGGCAAAGCTCACATCACCAAGCGCGACGCCACGCATCGGATGGAGTGGTGTAAAGCACACCAGCACTGGATTCAGGAGCAGTGGAAACGTGTTGTGTGGAGTGACGAATCTCGCTCCTCTGTCTGACAGTCTGGTGAATGAGTCTGGGTCTGGCAGATGCCAGGAGAACAATATCTGCCTCACTACATTGTGCCAACTGAACACTTTGATGGAGGAGTGATAACAGTATGGGGCTGTTTTTCAGGGATTGGGCTAGGTCCCTTAGTTCCAGGGAAGGGAACTCTTAATGCTTCAGCATACCAAAAGATTTTGGACAATTCTATGCTTCCAACGTAGTGGGAAAAGCTTGGGGAAGGCCCTTTTCTGTTCCAGCATGACTGTGCCCCAGTGCACAAAACAAGGTCCATAAAGACATGGTTGGGTGAGTTTGGTGTAGAAGAACTTGAGTGGCCCACACAGAGTCCTGACCTCAACCCCACTGAACACCTTTGGGATTGAACTAGAACTGCGATCGTGAGCCAGGCCTTCACGTCCAACATCAGTGTCTGATCTCACAAATGCATTTATGGATGAATGGGTAAAAATTCCCACAGACATGCTCTAAAATCTTGTGGAAAGCCTTCCCAGAAGAGTGGCAGCTGTTATAGCTGCAAACTTCATATTGATGCCTAAGGATTTAGAATGAGATGTCATAAAAGTTCCTGTAGGTGTAATGACCAGGTGTCCCAGTACTTTTGTCCATATAGTGTATGTTTTGCTTGCAGATTCGTGTCACCTGATCTTAGCCGTACTGATTATATCTTTCATTGGTAGCAGAAAAATACTGACGGTTTGACTCCAGGATAAAGTGAGTACATACTCTCTCTCCGTTTCTGTAATACATGATTTGGATCCAGAAGTATGAATGATGCTGCCAAGTATTATTTACAAAAAGGAAAAGGAACCTTCAATGCGAATAAAGAGACATTTCTGGAATTTTGATTTTCCACAGTCACCTGTTAATCTATTATGTCACGAGAAGATTTCTAGATTATAATTTAAATGGCATCCCCTGAAACATCGTTTTCCCAGCAAAACAAACTCAGTGAGTCCCCTTGTGTCGCAGAAACAGCTCACAAGGATCCGCCTAAGCTTTGTCTGGTTTGGAGAAGTATTCCAGGGACATGCAGGGATTGTATTCCTGCTTTTTTATTTCATCTCTGAAATCATTTTAGCTATGCTTTACACTAAGTATTGTTTGGATGTTTTTTTTTAAAAAAACATCTTATAAAACAAAAACACCAGTTGGGGTGTTATCCTATGACACCTGAAGAGATTGTGTTCATAACCTTGCCCTTGTGTTCAATGGGCCTATTTCATTGTGTAGAGGGTGCCACCGGAGCTGCGCACCTGTAAGGTTGTAGGTTTGAATCCCACTGCTCTGTATATGGAGTTTTCATGTTCTCCATGTGTAGAACAGGTTTCCTTCTGAGTCCAAAGCCTTTTAGACTAATTTTTATAATTCTGTGTGTCCTGTGTCCTGTGATGGACAGGCACCCCACCCAGGGTATATCCTATGCTGCCTGGGATAGGCTCCAGCCCCCCCCGACCAGCATAGGTGGGTGAAAGATGGATGGACTGTTGACAGTATATCAGCTAAGAAATCTAAGGAGAGGACGTTTTAGTGGAAGAATTTTAACTGGGCTGTTCAGTTCTATGATTTTGGTGTTGACTCCTGGTACAGAGACAGCGGTTCTCCAGACTGGAATGGCAAGTCCATTGTTGTGAGTCAATCCACCTTCTTTTACATTGTACTTGCATTGTGGTTATTTTCAATGTACTAGGTCCTCACATAATATGGACTAAATAAGGTTTTAATCTAGTCATTTGTGCTACAAATGAAAGTTCAGGCTTTAACATCTTTTCAGCACTAAAGTTGTGAGGCACCAACACTCTTCCTGTTCTGCTGCTCCTTGCCTGGCCTTCACATCCTTAAAGAGTCGCAGAAAATACAGTATTACTAACAATTCGGATCTGATTGGTATTGTTCGGTCAACGCTTTGATTCTGTTTTGGTGGCCTGCAGTATTTCTTTGGCCATGCCCTTTACTTCAGGGATCTTCATACTGGGCACTGATCTCAGGGCTGAACTGACTTTTCCTGTCACTTAAGGTGAAGGACCATTGTTCTTTAAGCGTTTCCCATGTAACCAGTGAATCACTTTACCCAAACTATTTCTGAGTTATTGCAGATGTTCTAAATAACCGGAACTGGGGTTTGATTGAACCTGCATCTCTAAATGCCATTGATCTTAAGCACATTGTGGTGGCAGTTTCTCAAATGTTCGAGTTTAGTGGGGCGACATGGTCTGCATTGATTTATAGCCGAGAACGGACATTCATGCAGCTGTTTCCTAGATACTCGGGCAAGATTTACGATTTTGTTTGTTTTTTTTTTGTTAAGCCTCTGGGCCGATTCATGATTTAGAAATACGTGTAATAGAACTGCCTTTAATACCTCTAATATCCAACGTGAACAGCTATGAAAGCCATCACCAGACATGCACTCAGTCGCATCATTTGAATTGCGAGGACCCAGTTAATTTCTCAACCCAGCCCTCAGTCCACATTTTTGCTAAATTGTGTCCCTTTCAAATCTGGCCTCCTCATCATCCCCTGAATCTAATTGCTGAATTCTCTCCTGCGCCTTCACCAACCGCTACTGCGTGGTGAGCATACTGGGGCAGAGCGGCTGCCGTCGCATCACCCAGGTGGGGGGCGACACAGCGGTGGTGGTTCAAGTGGCTCCCCACTGGTTCCGTAAAGCGCTTTGGGTTTCTTGAAAAGCACTATATATATGTAACATTCATAAATTGAATCAACAACACCAATTAATTGGTCCTGGTGTGCTGGAGTGAAAATGTGTAATGTCTGGGGGTTCCTGAGGACTGGGTTCAGAAGCTCTGATCTAAGCTGACGTTTTTGGACTAGGAGCAAAGCTATGTAAAACTCAGTAGGAATACGCAAACTTCAGGTACATAGTGGCAGTGTGGAGACTCAAACCTGCATCTCTGGATTATGGGGCTGCTCTTCTAGCTCCATTGTGTGACAGCAGATGTACAATTTGGTTATGACGTACAGTATAAAGAGTTATAAAGAGCCACTGTTCTTGGGTTTGGAAATCCGAGTGCTGAACAGGGCCGAGACGTATCGGGACGGTCGCACGGTTAGCCAAGCGTGAAGCGAGCTCTGCTCACGGCAAAGCCAAGGCCTGTCCAAGAGGGGCGGACTGTCATACCAGCGCTCCTCCCAGGATTTGCAATCCTGAAAAATATCTAGAGACCTACTTAGATATTTTGACTGGATTCAGTTCATAGAGGTCCTGCTCACATTGTTCATTGAAAACTGTGTTGTAAAACAGCGGTTCCCAAAGTGGGATACAGTGTTGGCGGGTTACGAGATGATTTCCACATTGTTTATTGACCCCTCCGCCCCGATTAGCAAAATTTACCTCTGGTGACATTTACCAAGGGGAGTGTCTTTTACACTGTTATTGGGGGTCGTGGGCTGAGAAGTTTGGGATCTCATGTTAGATAGCTAGACCAATCTGTTTCCTTTTGAGTGTTTCAGAGATTATATCTTAAATTCTGTGTGATATTTAGTGCTATTGTATAAAAAAAGTAATATTTTTCCATCACACCCTGGCCTGCAATGTCAATAGGGAGTCACTGGGTGGCACTGTAGTGTCTCAACAGGTTTTTGACAGACAATGTATTTCGCATTAGGCAGAATCGTAACCCCCCACCCCCTGCCTTTGATCGCTGTGCGAATCCCCGTGTCCTCATTCCCAGCATTGCTCTGCGCGTGATAAGCAGGCCGCCTCCCTCGCCAGGGGCCTCCGACGCACGCACCAGGAATGCACCTTTTAAAATAAATTATGTGCGCCTTTATCACAGCTGTATAATCCCACGGTTTGCAGAACCTTTCTTCTGTACTGCAGAGCAAGTGTGGCAATCTTATAAACTGCTACCTGGTTGATATTTTTCTTATGATTTAGTTACTTGGCAGAAGCTGTTATCCAAAGTTGTTGCGCAGGCCACCCGTACAGTATTTGCATTATCAAAGAGGCTGCTATGTGTTTTAATGTTTTTTTTTTTATGCCATTCATTTGTACTGTATGTCAGAATTAATGATGCACACATTTCTTTTGTACAGTTCAGTCACGGAGAACTAATATCCAACCATGATGACATCTTGAAGTCTGGAGAGAGAAGGGTGCAGGTGCTGGCCTCTGCCATACCTTACGTTCTATAAACTTTTACGACGGCCTTCCTCTGAGCTCATTCCTTGTTTAACTCGACAGTTATCTCAACCTGGAAAGTCGGTACCATGAAGCTCCTGAACTAGGCATCAAAGATTCCCCTTGGCCTGTACACACATTCCATAAGATCAATGTGCTGGCTGCACGTGGGATCCTGCTGGAATTCTGCTGAGTTCTTTGGTACCATCTGCACGAGAAGAAGACTGACCCTTCATCGTGGCTGAATACTTTAACTATGAAGAAGAGAGTGACTGTAGCCCAATGGTCATCAACTCTGCTCCTTGAGATCTACCATCCTGAAGAGCTTAGATGCAGCCCTAATTAAACACACTTGATACAGATAATCAGGTCCTTTAGGTGCATGTCAGTATCAAAGACTAGTACTAGCTTTAACATATTGGCTTCAGTACAGTATCTATACCAGGTGTGTTACATTAAAGGCTGCGCCTAAGCCAGGGATGTCAAACTCCAGTCCTGTGTAGCTTTAGTTCTTTCCTTGTTCCACCACAAATGATTCAGCTCAAGAGCTGTGTAGTAATTAGCACAAGGAGTTGAATCAGACGTGTAAAATGAGGGTGAACCAAAAACTGTGTAGGGCTCCGGCCACCCAGGACTGGAGTTTGAGACCCCTGACCTAAGCTCTGCAGGGTGGTAGATCTCTGGGAACAGGACTGGTGACCACTGCTGCAGACCTTTGTAACTGGTAGCCTAGGAATCCCTTGTCAGTTTACTAGAAGATCTGGTCTGAAGTCGTAATGTGGTGGTGGCCAGAGACACCCCTCCTCAGCGGTCAGCCAAAATTAGCCTTACGTAGTTGAAATGGTGTGAAAGCTTATGACGCGGCTGACCCCGAGAGTCTAGAGAAGGTGTCAAAGAGATTCAAGACTTTGCAACTCCCTTTTCCAGTTAGGTCTAGGTCCTGTGTCTGGAATATGTTTATCTCCCCAAATGATCTCAAAGAGCACTACAGTCACCGGCTGTATTTTGCCTATATCCCAAAGAGAAGGGCTACTATTGCTACAAAAGAGATGGATAACTTTTGGCCATGAGAGCCCAAGAAAACTGGCGGAAGGTGGGAATGCTTTCCAACTTGGCAAGGCGGATGTCCTCAGTGGGAACAATGTGGAGTGCAACCCAGCCTTGCCAGGTAGGTAGGGCCCTAATTCTTAAGGCAATTGTCCTTCTGGTATCCTTTTTGAGAATATGGAGGTTCGACTTACATGCTGTTTGAGGGAGCAGGTGTGCAAAGAGAATTGAAAGGCATACAAAGGCGTGCAGAGAAATTCTGATGCAAAGTTGATCCACTCTGGCTGGAAACCCTCAAAGAAGGAGCTGGCTTGGTTGAACCTCACAGCACTTTGTAGTAAGGACCACTAGGGGAGGGATGGGGAACCTAATTCATGGAAGACCAGTGCAGGTTTTTGGGATGACCTCTCAAACAGCTAATAACCCCAAGACTGGAGCTGAGAACCACTGCTTCATTATTGGCTGATTGAGAGGTCATCCCAAAAACCCGCACCCCACTGGTCCTTCATGGATCGGGTTCCCGTGGGCAGCCATGCATGGGCGATTGCCCATGTGTGCCTTTCCAATAAATCCATGTCACCTGGTACCACTCCAATATATACTTCATTAATTATGGGATTGTCCCTTGGCCATTTGGGTCTGAGTCCTAAGCCGGTTCCCGCCAAGGTCTTGTCTTCCCCAAAGCTTAAGCTTTGTCATCTGAGGTTCATCCAAGGGCTGGACAACATCTGCAATTCAGCATGAGTTCAAGGCCACTAAAGGTAAGTGCTGTGGGAGATAAGGACCACCAAAGTTACCCATAAACCTCCACCTGTGTCAGTTGTCCTGCTGTTCTGTTTTTGACTAACATAGCATTTTAAATTTCAAAATTAATGTTTTTTTTAGGTTATGATTATATTTATATTAATGGTTTCATGTGAGATTCTAGCATTTAAGGGTTTATTTACTAGCTCAATTAGGTTTTTTGAATGTAATTAATAAAATTCAGTCATTCGTATTAATTGCTGATTTTAAATAAAGGGTTTAGGTTTACGTTAGATGGCACACCCTTACGCTTCTGCAGGAATGTAGCACACTGGACTGAGGACGGGTGAGAGAGGTGGCCGTGAACGCCGGAGAGCTCGTAGGTGCCGGTGACCTCTTTCTGTCCCGAATGAGAGCAGGAAAACTACACTGTCCCAGTTTTGCTGTTGCTCTCTCTCTCTCGCTCCCACTCTCCTCGTCCCTAACCCTGTAGTGGCAGCGGGAGAGATGGGCTCTGCTCGTCTTTCCCCACGTGTTATGTCACTCACATATGCCTGGCCTTTCTGGAGTGGGAGGTCCTAATGCACAGATGTGTGAATGATGCAGACCCATGGGGGGGGGGGGTGGGGTGGGTGCTGCCGGTGTGACTTTGAGTCAGGATTGAATGAGAAGCTAAGCCACAAAGTATGCTCTCGGGATGCTGTGATCTTCTGTAAAGTGTCCCTGCAGTGGACCTTTCCCACCTCTCAGGAGGCCTGTGCAGTGCATCCTCCACACACCACATGCTTCCTCTCTTCGGTTATGGCATTTGCCTTACAGCCACCGCGTGAGTCATAAACGCACAAACCACACCCTAAGCACATTCACAGCGCTGCGGTTATTCATACACACCCGTCCTTCCAGGGATGAGACAACCCACATGTGACCATCCTGAAACCCTACAGTGTGCAGAACTAGATCCCCCTCCCCAGACACGAATGCCTGATGCAAACACGATCATGTCCAGCCTCGTCTACCTGTGGGAGACCTCCAACGCCTCACTTCCCATCATTGGTAAACACGCTCAGATAATCTCTCATCGCGGCCAGCGGATGTGTCTGTTTACTTGGGCTCTGTTAGTCATAGATGGTGCTTGGAAGTTTCTTAGCAGCTGCTGGCATTTTGAACTAACATAAAAATAGTACCATGTGCTTTTAATCTTCATTTTATAAGGATTATCGAAGTAATAATCCTATATGTCACCAGCTATCTTTGGTTAAAAAAAGCTTTGTTCAAAAATGTCTCCATAAATCCGTAGGTAATCTCCGTTTCCGTTTAATTTGTGCCACTCGTTGTCTTTTTGGGCCCTTTTATCCACAGATTTACATAATGTTTTGAGCAAGACTGACCCGTTTACACAGGTGGATATTTGGCTGACGGGCTTCCTCAGGCGTAGCGCCGCAGCGGTTCGTTCCTACGTCTGTGAACTGCAGCAGTGGCTAACGGACTGCACTGCCGCCTCAGCTTTACCGCCTTGTCACACAAGTCTGCTCCTGTGCAGAGAGGCAGAAGTGGGGGTGCTGTGAGTTAGGCCACATAAGTCTTTGTGCTGAGGAGGGAACTCCTCTCAGTCTGGGCCCAAAGCGCTTCACTCTCCCTCCCTGCGATGACTCACAGAAACATGCTTCTCAGTGATCCCTGCCCAACTCTACCTGCCAAAACACATTTTGTGGGTGCAGTGGGATCCTAATAGATGGGCTGCTTGTTGTAATTATGTACACATAATCCCAAATTGTCAATGAAATGTGCCACTGTAACGACTACTTTCTCTAACTTTTCGAGCATTTATAATCCCCCACGTGCTCTCCAGTGACAGACGTTTTGAGAAGGAGAGAAATAGTCGCTTAGTTAATAGGGTTCTGCTTTTGCCTGCTTCAATGGTCCAATCAGAGGGCAGTTCCATTGTTGCTGAGCAACAGTGCTCGTCCTGCTCGACTGGGAGGCCGAGCTAAAATCAGTTCAGCGTTAAGCAATGCCTGCAATGTGTTGAGTAGTGTGGGCTGTGCAACCTTGGCTGACCCTGAGTCACTAGCTTGTCCAGCTCATGCCTTCGAGTCATGGCAGCTGTTACAGGGATGGGCAGTAGGTACTTGTGTCAAAAAGCTTGCAAAATGATTGCAAAATTTCATGAAATGTGTCAGGCCAAAAGTCAGACAGATGGTTTCCAGTTCATTTCAAAGAGCTTGTTAAAAATGATTATAGCTGAAGGATCCCCTAAATTTCTCCATTAAAATGATCACATTGGGGGTATGGCTAATTGATTTACTTGTCTTGGAGTTTGATGTCCTTAAGTACTCACGGACAAAAGGTAATGTGTATTCCTGAGCACAAATACTTTGGAACAGTGAGAATATTCTTGCAAAAATGGTGAATATTGAGAATAGCAAAATATTCAAGTACAAACATCGCGTGAGTATTTCCAGGTATTTATCCACAACAGACCATGAGTATACCTAGGTATCAATGTCAGTGAGGTACTCAAAGCCTCATGTATGGAGTGTAGATCCGCCACATAAAGTAATAATACCTGAGTATTCATTTGCGAGTTCCATACAGTGAGCATGCAAATACTCATGCGGGAACACAGCATGATGAGTCACTCTTTGTTCATTATTCAGCTTTTCATTACACACCTGCCCGTCCTGATATTCTGGTTTGAACCGACTGTGCATCGGAGGGCACAGAACCAGGCACTGAGGCCGTTTGGACTCAGCCTTGAAGCAGGAAGCTTAATTCGTTATTCACGCATATAATCGCAGCGTGTGCACATACACACGTGGGCACGGTTCGCGGTTCAGGTGCTGAGCCAAAACTTCAACCCAAAGCAATTTTTTTGTGCATTTATGCAGCAGGGTGTTTTATAGGAGTAGGTTAGGTTATTAAGGGTACAACAGGAGGACTCCTCCTGGGATTTGAGCTGACGCCCTTTGGGCTAAATGTCTGTATTCAGAATCACCGCCCCCACATATGCTGCACTTGTGGGACTGTTCAAGTCCCCAACAAAGCGCTCATTAAAACCATTAAATTCTGATAATAAAGCTGTAATGCTTAGGGAGCGGCAGGTAAGGGGCACACAGTCATCAAATGCCCAGATCTCAGGCGCATTAATGGCAAGAAGATTTTAAACATGCATGTCAGAGGCACAGCATCTGCCTTATGCTAGTGGATGGTACGATCTGACACCCCCCCCCCCCCCCCAAATGTGTCCTTGATTCAGTCTGATCACTGGAGTCTCCCATCACTGATTTATCTCTCACCGGGCTGATCCGTGTGAGACTTACCAGCTACTTTTCCATCCTGTTTTTTTGCAGCCTGCACCCCAACTCCAGTGGGTCTTTATTGTCAAACCATCCAAATACAATCCACAGCGTACAGTAGCATGAAATAACATTCCCTGTGACCGCGGAGCAGCATATATACATAAAGTGCGGAAACTGTAAACAAGACGAGTGCTTCACTCTTTTGTTTGAGTGATTCAGCAGTGAGTTGTGTTCCGACAGGCTTTCCGGCTGACATTGTAGACTGTGCAGTTCTGTACGCTTGTGTGTGTGCGTGCATAATGTATATAACAATACTGTGCATAGACACTTAAGCCCTTACAGTGAGGAATATGTCCGCTATGAAGCCGGGCTGCCAGCGAACATTTTGTATGGTTAACTGACAGGAAGCAGCGAGTAGTTAGTACAATAGAGGCACAATGGCACAGTGGGCCTGCGTTCATAGTGGGGTAGCGCAGGGTTCAATTTTAGCACCACTATTGTTCCTAATTTACATTAACGATATTGACACCAATACATACAGTAAACTGATTAAATTTGCAGATGACACCAAGGTGGGTGGTGTAGCAGATACTGATCTAGCAGCAGAGAGGCTACAACGGGATCTGGATTT
>JAODKE010000050.1:1525511-1546967 GCA_026779605.1 Mormyrus hasselquistii | reverse complement strand
AGATAAGATTTTAACAACTCTGAGCTATTAGCTAAGTTCTCCCCAAACGAGCTTGATGGGCCGAATGGCCTCCTCTCGTTTGTAAATTTCTTATGTTCTTATGTATGATTAGATGCCATGGGAGGTCTGCAGTTGTACTTTTGATCAGGGCACTTAACCCGAATCTGTGGACTAGCTTGCATTTCCTGGCATGCATCTTGAAATGTGTGAATTGTACTGTGTGTGAGAGGCTGTTACATTAAAATACTCAACCGTTTGGAAAATTCTGGAGTTGGATAATAGCAGGAGGGCAGATCGGTCATTACAACGGTCTTGAGCTTATTTTGGAACTTTGTTTTCAGATAAATAATGAAAACTAATCTCTGCTTAAATCTTGCTTGGGGCTACCTGAAGTGTATTCAGGAAAGTTTTCAGCGATTCATGTAGAATCATATAAATCATATATCCATATAAATCCAGAGGTTTGCCATTAATAACACATTGTATGATTATATGATTATAATATATAATATGTTTACGCTGAAAGTGATTAGTTGTTATTGTTGACACACCACAGCATTTAACCCAAATGTGACATAGCAGGAGACAACTAATTCAGCGCCTGGGGAGCAGTGCTTGGGGGTGGTACCTTGCTCAGGGTACCTCAGTGGTACTTTGCTGGTTAGATATTTGAACCAGCAGTCTTTCAATTACAAATGCACATCCCTAACCATTAAGCCACCACTGCCCTATGTTCTGCAAATGCATCATGAAGGTGCAGTTAAAGCAAAGCGTTAGCGTTTATTGAAATAACTGGCGCTGGAGATCGTTATTCCACTTCCTGTGTCAGTATGTTAAGGAGGAAAGGCAGACGCCTATAGTTTGGCGTCCTGGTTTTATGAGTCCACCGGAATCCTTGGGACTTTCAGGAAAACCCAGGGGCTTTCAAACTTGCTCTGAACTTTTTTGCAGTCAGCTGTGACACACACTCCTTGACCTATTACCCTCCACTTGAACCCTGATACCCTTAGGCATTTGTTGAACGTTCAAAAGCGTTTCATACTTCTATTTCAAAGATGACACACCGGTGACAAACTCTGCCATATATATTGGTCAATGGGCTCAGTAGCCCCCACATGAATGTGCTCGTTGGGCAAGTTGGGTGGGCAGTTAGCCAGTGTGGGGTGTGGTGGGAGTTGGGTCGTGATTAGCGACTACCAGGGCAAACGCAGCCAATGCTCAAGCATTGCCAAACCAGCTTCTTGGCCCTGAGGGTTGCTGAATTGTGAGCTTTTCTGTTCTCCTAAAACAACACGCTTTGCATGCTGCAGGGAACATCAGGAGTCGAGTGTCAGAGGTGGAAATTTCAGGTACAGAAAGTATGAATCCAGACCAGTATTTTGTGTCAACCAACCAGTGGAGTACTCTGTAACTGTGACTCTTTATGCTCAACCTGTAGGTTGAAACTAAATCCTGGTCTGGATTCATACTTTCTGGACCTGAAATTTCCACCTCTGGTCAGGGCTAAGGTCGTCTCCCCTTTGCAAGACCGGGCCCCGTTGGCTGAAGTCTTGTTTTTTTTTTTTATTCTTTAAGCTCCTTTCACAGAAAGAAAAACAGTCAGAAAGTGCTGCACAAAAACTAAAAAGCAGAATAAGATAAAAACAAAAAAAACGAAGAATAATGTAAAAATACCCATGTAAAAATAGACAACAATGCATAGCAATCTGCATTGACTTACCTACTTAGAAGTTTTTTGCCAGAAGCTACAATAATGTTATTATGGCTCAAACATCAGTTAAGGCTTCAGTGTACCTTTGCAACAGGGCGACTTTCTCTCAGGGTGTTTTTAACGCAAACGCTCATAGGTGTGATGTCCGTATTTCATGAGGTCGTCTATCTCAGGTGCCAGAATCTCGCTGTCGGCAGATGCGTCTGAGCTAAGCTTTACCTTGCCGTTTTCTTTTCCTAGGGAACACTTGCACTAGCTAAAGACCAGTTTCAAAGGGTTGTTTATGTTCTTAAACGTAGAAAAAGTCGATTGCAAGGTCTGATATGAGAAACAGAGGATCTGTTTGCAGGTGTGTTAAAACTCAAATGCTCCACATTAGTCTATGTGTTATCTATATTAAATATCGATTTAAATGATACTTGGTATATGAAGTTGTTTTTTGCCACGACAGCAAGTGTTTTCTCTCTGAACCAAATTCAGAATTTGTATCTACCTGGGCTTGCAGAAGTAGTGCAATGTTAAAGCCAGCTGATAATGATTAGAGCCAGGAAGGGTTGCATCATTGACACCCATGCAAATTTGGGCAGTCCAACATTAAATTGGTTTCTTAAATCATCAGTATTACAATATCGACTGGGGTTCTGTTTTCTAATTGCCTGTGATTCAGATGGGCTGTGCTGAAACAGCAGAGGAATTTTTGGCCAATTTGGTTTATTCATGTAAATATAGTTATTGTTTCTGTGGGTTACTTAAGGCTACAGTGTCTTGCTGAGTAATAATTGGTTGCAGTCGGCAATCTGCTTTGCCAAAAATTAATCAACACCTCCACCAGAAAGTCAGAGGAAAAATGTCATGAGTCCACCAAGATTCTCTTTACTTAGGTCAGTTTAAGACTGAAAGTTTTAAAATGCTCTCAAAGTGCCTGTTCGTCCATCAGGTCACTGAAGTTGTTTTGCCTGAGCTGAAAATGTTTCAGATTTACTTAATCAAGTTTGTTTTTAAAGCACTCATGTGTGAGGCAAACGTGGTTCTGTTTATTCTGGGCTTTTATTTCCGCCTGCTTTGGGGGAAAAAGAAAATATTTTTTGTTCGCATGAGCATATTTTTCAATTTCGTGTTTAACAGACAACCCAGTTTCTGCCGCACTTAAACTCTGGGTGCTTGTGAGCCTTTGTACGCGTCGGTTTATGGAGAGACTGAGATGGCAGCACAAACATTTGATGACTCATTGTTCTTGTGCTGCCTTTAAAGTGCATTTCTAAGTTCAGTGACTCCAGTGACACCTTGGAGGCAGCTGAGGGGGAAACGACAGGACATCTTCGCGAAAGCCTGCGGGAGCGAGCAGCCAAACGTTCCGCAAGGCTGAGCGCTCAGAGAAGCACTCCTGTTGTTCTTTGTTCTTTTGGGCCGGCCTGGAGGACGCACATGGCGTGAAACCGAGGCTGACCGGGCTGCGCCCAAAAACACCACAATGGTCCGTCAGTGCAAAGGCTGCCTAAATTGTTGCCTGCTGTTAAAACACTAAGTGCCCGGTAACGTTTCGGGACAGAAGAGGAGTCCGTTTGCCCGGACTGGGCTGCTGCTCCGCCAATGACTGTCAGCTACAAATGCAAATGCAACGGCCTGATGACGCAGAGTGTCCCCACCCTACCCCCGCAAGAAATTTTATGCCTGCCAATTTACAGGCATCCAGCTGTATTAAAAGTGATTCTAATGGTAACGAGTAACAAAGCAAGCATGTCGCTTCTATTAAATATCCTTTTGTGTTAATAGGAACAGTTGATTGATGACATTGTTACAGGAATAACTAAGACTATCCGTCTTTTATTAAGACCAAATGTGTCATAAATCAGTTTTAAATTGCATGGGGTCCAACCAGTGGTTGTGGAAGTACTGCATTCTCATTTGGCAGAACATGCTTTGTTTCCTGTTTACCCAGGTTGTGATGTAGCCCTACTTAACTTCTGTATTTGACTGACACGGGTGTCACGAGCGGCAGGAGCGCAAAGAGGCCTCAAGGGGGCGCTGACTCTCCCACTGGGTGTGGCCCAGCCTCTGGCTTCCTCTGGCTGCCCATTCCTGCCTATTAGTCTAGTGCACCTCCACCTTTTTGCAGGTAAATGCTGCCATGCCTGCTCATCGGCACTGGGCACTGCATCCAACGGGCATTGATGACTATGCTGCCAGTGGCTTATGCACCTTTTTTTTAACTGCAGGTTTTTACTTGCATGTACAGGTGTGAGAAGAAGTGAGACAGACGTGTGCTTGTGTGCATGTTTTTTTTTTAATGGTAGCTGTTGCTGTCATGCTAATATGTTTGTGGCGCGCAGCAAGGTTTTCTCTGGCCAGGACCAACAGCAGCGAAGAGATTATGAACGTCCGCAAGAGGCGCGCTACCACCCTGGCACAAGAAACGTTAACGAGCTAAAGCTAGTCAGAGGATCGCTTAAAAAAAAAAAGGGAAAAAAAAGCTAAACTAATGAGAACAACGTTAGGCAGAATGACGCTAATGCTCACAGCAAAGGAATGTGACACTGACGCTAAGAGAGGACTAAGGAAGAGGGATGAGATTAAGCGCTGGAAATGCTAAAGAGAGCGGCGGCATTGATGGCGAAGCGACGGCGCACAAGGGCAACGGAAAGTGACGCTTCCTGCACCGGGCAGTTCATAGTTCCGCAAGTTCTGACAGGTCATTCTCCGCATCTGCCCAAAGCCCCAACCAGGGCCTCTGCTCTGCACCAGCTCCAGCAATAGGTTATATGAGTCTTTTAGGAAACAGAGAAATTCCCCACATGACTCACTGGGGATTCCACTGGAATTTCCACGAGACTTCATTATTCCGGAAGTTGCACTGACAAGTCAGACTAAAAAATGAAAGAAATCTGAGAATATTTGTGAATATTAGATTTTCACATTTGAATGTTTTCCCTGAATTTAGAGATACAATGACATTTGATGACTAATCATGAGTATACTCTTTTGTTGGTGAGTAACATTTTGAATATATATATATATATATATATATATATATATATATAACACCAGCTCAATTCCTCCTCACAGTCAGCAGATGGTAGATGGCCATGGTCCTGTACTTGATGGCTCCCTTTTGGAGATTTAAATTCATTAAATTCAAATTAAGCAAATCAACATTCAGCAGAAAAATAGAAAAATGGCAATTTAATTGTCGGCTCATAAAAGAAAATGATTTCATAGCACATTTGAAGTTGAAACATCTAAAACCACATATTAAACCACATTATTTAAATCACAGGCCACCGTAAAAGTAATTGGGAATACAGGAATCCATATAAGGGTTGCTTTGCTGTACAGTCATGTGATTTGCCTTGTAAATTGAAGTAAACGGCACACATGAGCATGTGCTGGCATGCTAGTGTGGCGATGGCCAGCGGGGTCAGGCGGGTTCCCCGGTGTGGCGGGTGGGCGGGGGGCGGGGGGCGTCCTTGGAAGATGGCTGAACATTGCAAGAGTAATAAGGATTTTTAGGGGCATTATGACTGGTTCCATGAAACACAGCTGCCCCCAAAAGTCCCTCATTTTTCTTGCTGCCTCTTGGGTCCTTGTTCCCCCCGCAAACCTGTTATTCCACAGCCTCTTCATTCCCGGGGCCATTAGTGACTCTAGAGTCAGTGGGTCAGGGGCCAGTTGGGGAATTGCGAAGGGGGGGTTCCCAGTTTCCAAGGACTGGAAGTTACCAGGTCGAACTGTCAGCCGTCCAACAGCTGTGAACTTCAAATGGGAAAAAAAGAGAGGAACAGCTTTCTTTCTCTTCAAAACCGGCACGCCAGGGTTTATAAATTGCGCATATAAAAAAAAAATAGGACTAGCATTGGGATTTGCACAGAAGTATGAAAAGGGTGAGCGAGTTCAACCCACTCCGCCAGGCGGTTTGTTCTGCAGCTTGTAGCATGTGAAGCAAATAGGCGAACATACTCAAACTGCAGTCTTAAATAATGGCAATAATTTGGTAGCGACAATTAACTCCTTCTGCTGGGTGCCCTTGCTGTTCGGGGGGGGGGGGATTGCCACCCTGCACTGTTTACCTTCACACACAATCCTGCAGGCCTTGGCAATCCCCAGTGCAGCGCTGCGTGTGACTTCTCTGCAAAGCCTGGCTGACAAATGGGGGTTTAGAGCTCCTCGGTTAGAGAGACCAGAGGGACAGTGCAGCTTGTGAGACGCGGTCCAGACCCACTGGGAGATCCCTAGCAGGCACTTACATGTGCCATAGTATCTCATATTTAATCAGCTCGCTATGTGAATTTCCCACAATTCCTTAGTTCATTGTGCTCATCCTGTGCTACTTCTTGATGATCTAGGTTAAGTTTCCTGAAACCTTTTAACATAGAACTTAAGAACAACGTAGCGTTAACGCTTTGGGAAACTCAGCCCTAGTCTTTCAGTTAGGAAAACTGCATCTTAAACGTATTTATCTTATGATTATGATCATAATTATTATTTATATTAATTATAATAAATAATAATAATATACTATTGGTAATATTATTTTTAGTTTCTCTTTTTTTGTTTTAAAATGTTATATGTTTTTAAAATGAATTTTCCTGCTGTTTATATTTAAAACCCAATTAAAGCGTTTGGGTTTTACTTTTCTTGTTCCAGGTTTAAAACGTTTTGAGATTGTTGAAGAATTGTAGTGCAATTTTAGAGAAGTTCTTGTAAGAACATAATAAACTATTTGAAGATTTTAACAATTGTAAATTATGCACTTTCTAAATAATTTAAAATGTAAGAAATATCAAAACGTTTGTCAGATAATTATAGTTCTCAGCATTTATTTATTTTAGGGCCCTCCGTACATGTAACATTATAACGTGGGTTAATATTTTAAAGAGAGTGACCACATTAACCACTAATTTAATGTTTGGCATTTACACAATAATGTTCTGTCGATTTCCTTCATAAATACCGATGAAGAAAAGGGATTAAGGAATCATCTTAATTAAACAGATTTTTGTAATAAAGGATTTTTACACGTCAAGGCATAAACAATAAAATACATGAATAATGTGTAAATATGTTGCTAAAATAGTTAATATATTTAATGTAGTTGTGGATCCTATTTTTAAAACGTGAAATTGTTAAAATGAATAAACTAAATAAAATCATTAATGCCATGATATACGTTATCGTTTCCTTTTAAATTTCACCAATAAAACAATGCTATTGACAATTCCTAAAATAATTAGCAGTAAACTAAATGTTATTTGTAAAAACTGTATAAGCTTTACATTTATGCTTTTAAGTCTAAGTCTAGTAAATTGTACTTAGTATTACAATGCACTAACATTTGCTGATGTTAAATGACCGATTAAATCTGAATTTGACTTTTCAAGCTTAACAATTAAAGATGTTTTAATGATTTTACAAATGACTATTAACTTCATTACTTTCATTAGTAAAACTTACTATTTGAAGCAAATGTAGCTTTTATTTTGACGAAGAAATGTATACCAAACTGTAATTAGTAATTGGCGCTGATCTTGAAGGCATTTATTTAAGAGGTAGCGATTTTTTAATGATTTCGTGTAATACTGCGTGGCTCAAAATAGGAATGTAAAAATTAAGTTACGACATAATATCTTTAACATTTAAAAACCGAGAATTCGCATACATTGACATTACGTCTTATACGTATTTTTTAATGAACAGGAGCACGGCTGGTTTGGGCTTCTTGTTTTTTCCGCTGCTTTTGTGAGTTACTGCAAAAGAGGTAGTTTTCCGGGTGCCTAAAATCACGTATAGCAATGTATTATCCTAAATTAACTACAGCATAGAATTAGTCTTTCATCATACCAGGCAGCTACACTGACAGTTAAATACGGCGTCTGCTTTATTTGTATTTCTACCACACCTAATGGTCTCCAAACACACATTTGAAACGTCTGCTTTCAAAACATTCATTCGTAATTCAAGTCACCTGCGGAACAATGGTTACTTGGAACGGTTTTAAATGGTTAGATTTGTCTGGTATTTTATGATGCACTAGAGTATTGAATAGATTTTTATACTCTAGAACGAAAATCCAAATTTATTAAAGACAAAATAGTCGGACAGCGATTAGACATCACGCGTAACGCTTTTACGCAGGTTGTATGTTTCTCGGAGACGGAACTTGATCAATTCTCGCCGTCGATGGTCACATGAGTCAAAAACTGGGACTTTGTAGGCCAGTTGAGAGAACACACAGCACTCACCTTGCCCGCAAAGACCCAACCTCAGACACATTCCCAAAAGGCTTCTTTTGAATGGCAACCACTTTACGTGGGTCAAATGAATGGATGTAGAGTCCTGATCAATATAAGATGTGACGGACGGAAAGTAATCTCGTTAGAAAGTCATATTTAAAAGCTATTTCAGGTATCATTCTACGAAGCCCTTTCCCATATAGTTACCCTAAGAAAAAAATATCTTCTAACAGAAAGTATTGTCGTTACGGACAGAATGATCTACTGTATGTCGTGCATTATTTGGAACTCTTTCGCATGTTTCGTGCAAAAGTACCAAAAGTAAGCCTAATTTGCATTTCTTTCATATGTGGATTATCATATAACGGCTTTTTTATTTTACAGAAACAATCTCACGCTCCATTTTTTTTTACCTTCACCCTGACACCTCTCGCTGCAGTTTCCACTCATACATTACGCGGTCTGTGCAATAAAGGATTGCATACGACGAGGATGAGACGGGTACCGAAGTTCACTATATGTTTCGGCTCGGTCCAACCTTTCGGTCATTCGTGATCTCACGCGGACGTCGAGTTTGGCAAAACGATCCTTTTAAAGAAGCTGCAGCATTTTCAGAGAAAATGATGTTTGTAGCCTATTGTCCACCGAGACGGAAAAAATGTTAATTCCATCATAGCTGCAAAAATACCTGTTTCTCTCTCAGGCGACAAAATCATGGAAAGTTCTCCGTCCCCTTCATGCATCCGCATGTGTCAGTGACGTTATCCTTACAGATCCGCTTCGTGTCTGCGAACGTGCTTGTCGTAACTAACCAGTCAGACTGAGTGCAAGTCGTTGACTCTTTCTGGTTCAAGCAAAGTCTTCCCTCCCAAACAAGGATTTCTAGGTAGCAAACTGATTACTTTGTCGGTGCCTCTCCAGACTTTTCCGTCTCTGTAAGTAATTATTGAATAGATTAGTGTTGCCACCAGTAGGAAAACAGTGGTGCTGCACCATTTCCTAATTTATTTCTACGCAATAGCTAGTACTGCACGTGTTTTGCAAATGGTAAATGATTGTCTTTCGGTATAATATTCTTCAATTGACAATTTAAAGATTATTATAGGCATAAAAGTTCACCATTAGAACAACAGATCGATATTACAACATTATTATAACAATAAATCGTATTAATATTCGGCGGTATAGCAAAGATCCAGTAAAATAAAGCATGTCTGTAAAAGTGCCAAGTTGTTAAAATTTATTTGATTGTTTGAACCTTACTGTTACATTATGCTTCTTCCTAACGTGTGAATAGTGAATTATTTTGAATTTATAGATTCATTGTTAGAATACTAATTCGTAACTGGATACAACCTGCTTTACGTGTTAAGCGACTCCTTGTGGTGAAGTAGCAAACAATGTATTATTTGCATAATGCATAAAAAGTATGCATCTTATTTAATGTCTTTGATTAAGCTGTAAATATTTGACTTATCGCAACTGGCACACAACGCTGTTGTAAATACAACTAAAGTAATAATTTGTAATTAGGTGCGGCATACTTTTCCATGAAACTGCATGAAAAAATATTAAAGTACATTCTGTGTAGTCAAAACACATATGCCGCTGCATTAAATAGGCTGTAGTGACATGTATTTGCCTGATTTAAAAAAACATCTAACACTGTTTTTTCCCAATAAGGCACGGACGGGGTTCGAACCCGCGATCTTCGGTTTACGAGACCGACGCCTTACCACTTGGCCACCGCGCCTAACAACAAATTTGCCGCTGGTTTTGATTAACTGACATTTCATATTAAATATTTTTGTTGCAATTCAAAGAATTATTCTTTTCATATATGGATGCATATAAAGGGTGAAAACGCATGATAATTTTTAAAATAAAATAACCAATCAAATACTGACACCGCTGATCTTATTACTTCAGAGTGTCTCTTCTTTTCCCTGTAGTAATGTGATAGGCACAACAAGTATCCAGGGCAGCTTATAGCACGTGGGAGTCATTTGACACCGATTTTAAAAATAACTTGCGCATATGTAACCGCTATGATATTTACTTCAGATAGGTGTCATGGTTTATGCATGCAAGTTAATTCAGGTTAATTCACATAAACGCAATAACGATTAATGTGAAATCATACCAGCATAGCTTGACATTACAACCAAGCTGGTGAAAACAAAAGAATCCTCAGAATCAGAGGATCCACTCAACTTAATCCCCTCAATTTTCACTAGCGTCGTCCACTAAAGTTTCGCAAATGGTAGCGCTTACATTATTTGCGAAACTCTATCCACAATCCATTCGGTGAGTGGATTGTTTGAACCTCATTGACACCTGCCAGTTCAGCTTCTTAAATTAATAATTTCAGTTAACGCAGTGTGCACTGTGTATTGAACTTAATCCAAGTAAACTATATAGGCTCTATTACATGTATACTTAAAGCAGAACATTCAGGCAACTATGTATAATAGAGCGCTATAAGAGGCGTAATGTGACATCAGTTACCGACTTAATCTGTAACAATCGGAGTATGCTTGCATTATGATTGCAGTATGATAACTACTATGCAGGCAACTACAAAAAGTGCATGACATTCAATATTTTAATATAACACATACATTCGAATATTGTTTTTATGTCTAGGTGCAGATCTGCTGAAGAGACCTGTTTGTGGTCTCGCGCAAGAGTTTTGTTCCAGAATAGAACAATAAGAGACACTCTAAAGACGTGCCTAGGCTTGATAATAATGTCAATAAAATGTATAGTGAAGTTTATATGTTGCGTGGATGTAGGCGACTGCTGTTTGTAAATGAATGACAAAACGAACACACAGCACAGAAATATGAAATAAATTTACCGCTGGGAAATTCAATACCTCCACTTGGAAGTCAACAACCAGGAGTGTGGCAAGTCTATTATATAACCTGTTTGATATTATACACAATCAATATTTAAAATGTCATTGTACGACATTCTTCTCTTGCAGAGTTCTGTGTAAATGCGCCATTTTTAGTTTTCAGCTCCATAATATAAATATTTAATATAATAGGACTAAGAAAATTCTAAAAAAAATTAAAATAATACTTTTTTTGATATGCTGTTGTGTTTTTAAGCAGCATCCTCACTAGTTCTATGAATTACTTGCATACATCTTTCATCCACTTGTCCAGTGCAGTGTTACAGAGCATTACTGTTAATTGAGAAAATAGTACTTTTAAATAATTGTCTACAAATGTATAATTGCATAAATAGTTGTAGCGATTATTAATCATTATATAAAAAAATGTTTTACGCTTACTGTGAAGCTGTAAATCCTGTGCACTGGCCATTGATCAATTGGTAATAATTGGTAATTCAAATTAAATAAGTATTGTGACAGCATGACTTAAGATGTTGCAAATGAGTACTCACAAGAGATGGAGTCATGCATTCCCATATACTAATGTTTAACTTGTTCTGACCACACAAGCAAAACACTGGCATTCTCAGATTTAATTACTGACACAAAAGCTCATTGCAGACTTTCCATATCTTATTTATTATGGTTTGTCTGTATTTTAAACTTTCTAGAATAAGCTTTAGAACACTTGCTGGCTTTGATTTCTGATTGGGATGGGAATGACTGACAGAGCCTGGTAATCCCGCTCACGGCTGTTGTGAGTCTAACAACATGACAATGAACAGGTCTGACCATTTGAAACATATTAAAAACCATGAAGGCCGTGTTCAATAGCATGGAGAAGCTACATAGTATCTATATGCATGTAGGTCCTATGGAGAAGTTTGTCCCATGGAGAAGACGTGGATACTGGAGATGATTATTTTTCAGTAACTGTCTTGAGGCAGCTGTGGCCTAATGTGTCAGGGTCAGTCCCTGTGGTCCCATTCTGTGTCCCTTCCCTGTTTTGCAAGCAGGCATTGCTGGTCATCCCATTCTTCGTGTTAGTCTTTGTTTGCCCCTGTTTCTTGTCCGGCCACATGGCTCAATGTGTCATGCATGGGGTTGTCTGTGATCCTTGTCCTCTTTTTTGTATTTTGCTCCCTAGTGTTTCATTTGGGTTTTTCTAGTTCTTGTGTCTGATTCTGTATTTGGTTTTCGTTTTGTTCCTTGTGTCCCTGCTTGTGTCTTTACCTGTCTGTAATTCCCTATTGTTAGTTTCTGTTTCCCTGTTTCCTTGGTTAGCTCTTACTTTCTCTGTTTTAGTTCCTTTGAGTTTATTAGTTTCATCTGTCCCTATTTTCCCAGTCTTTGTTAATTAGCCTCACCTGTCCTGTTAGTCTCGTTACCCCTCAGTATTTTAGTCCCTGCTTCTGTCTTGTTCCCTGGTGGTTCATTGTTGTTGTTTGCTGGTAGATGTTTGAGATGTTAGATGGGTATTCTGTTTTTGTTATTTACTCTGTGTTTATCCCCTTTAATTTTTGACCCCTCGTGGGGTAGTGTTTTTGTAGTTTTTCCTGTTTTGTTTAATAAACCCAGTTTTGTTGCTTGGAGCCGTCAGTGGGTCATCCACCCTTTTCTGCCTGTGTCATGCCACAGCCCTGCTCCAAACTTGCCCGAGTCTATGACATAATGATTAGGGAAACACACTTGTGAGCAAAATGTTGCTGGTTGAAATCCCCCACCATGAAGGCCCCCCCCCCCCCCCCCCCATACATGCACCCACACTGCTACCCAGGTGCTAAATAATAATATCTGCCCGTTGCTATGTCACATATGGGTTAAATGCAGAGGGTACATTTCATCATGAACTGGGACATGACAATCAATTTTTGATGACCATTAGATACACTTTTAGGGATCATTAAGGAGCTGCTCATTTGTGGATGAGATAACACTTTATAACCCAGATAAACATTTTTTGTGTGGATTATTGTACATTAAAAAATGGGTATGATGTGCTGCTTATTTGATATCACTCATGGGCTTTAGAATGTCTCAATGTAGTCCATGACCTGCCCTTCAACTGAATTTTGTTACATAAGAACGTAAGAAACTTACAAATGAGAGGAGGCCATTCAGTCCATCAAGCTTGATTCGGGAGAATTTAACTAATGGCTCAGAGTTGTTAAAATCTTATCTAGCTTTGATTTAAAGGAACCTAAGGATTCAGCTTGTACTACATTAGCAGGGAGACTATTCCATTCTATAACTATACGCTGTGTAAAGAAGTGCTCTCTCAAATCCATTTTAAAATGTTCTTCCGCTAATTAACGCTTATGGCAACAAATTCTAGTATTTAAACTAATATTAAAGTAGCCATTTGGCTGAACAGCATCCAGACCTGTTAGAGTCTTATATACCTGGATCATGTCCCCCCTCAGTCTCCTTTGCTTGAGGCTAAACAGATTCAACTCAACTAACGTCTCCTCATAAGACATTCCTCTAAGACCAGGAATCATTCTTGTAGCCCCACGTTGAACCTTTTCCAAGGCACCAATGTCCTTCTTAAGGTATGGTGACCAAACCTGCACACAATATTCTAGGTGAGGTCTTACCAAAGAATTGTATAATTGTAGCATCACCCCCCCTTGACTCTAATTCCACATACCTAGAAATATAACCCAACATCCTATTGGCCGTTTTTATTGCTTCCCCACACTGGTGAGAGTGGGACATGGAAGCATCAACATACACACTGAGGTCTTTCTCATAATCAGCTACCTTTATTTCATTGGAACCCATAAAATATCTGTGTTGAAACTGAATAGGCACCCACATGTGTCAGAACAGACTGATACACTACACGTGGAGCAGAAACATCATGGGTTTCAAAGGTTGAAAGAAGAGTGATTTATTTGCATGAATGAGAAGGTACGTTTTCAAAGGACAGACGAAGTAGCAGAAATAAATTAAAGCTGAAGCACAACCATATATGATGGGGAACAATTGCCATCTTGAGATAGAGATTTCAAGGTTTTCAACGAACCTATTGGAGAAAAATAGCGGACACAGCAGTTTGTTTCATTTACACAAGCATACAGTAGGCTATAGGCCTATAGCCTACCCATAATAAATTATTAATTATGACTTATAACGTTTCAACATATTTTTCATTTATAAAGTCATAGTGCTATGAACCACACTATATATATGCATGGTTATATACTGCCTCTTTACGATGTAGCACCAAATATTCAACAGTGAAGTTCTGACAGCTCGCTTTATTTAAAGTATTTTTAGTCAATTTTTATTCGTTGGTTTCGCTTCCTTTCCCAGTCTCCGAACCGATGTCCGGAAGCGGACTCCGGAATGGAACGTGTCGCCTGAGGCGCTTTCGATCTCCCTCTCGGTTCTCAGTTTAATTTCAAAATCAATAATTCCACAAATACATTTTGTATATATTCTTAGAAGGCTTGTAAGGTGCATCTCCATGCTGCACGCTTTTTAATTTGAAATATTAATGGAGGGGGTAGGCCTAAACCTGAAATGTTTTAAAATACGCTAGGCTTATATAGCATAAACATTTTAAGACTCCAGAGAAAAAGTCAAATTATATATAATAGTATTGTAATAGTTTTTCTATTAATTTATCAAGTAGGCCTATTCACTATACTGAATAATTGGTTGAAAGCTTTTTTGCATATTCGGATAAAAAATATATAGCTAATATATAGCATTTTCTTTACAAAGCAGCTTTGTAAAACAAATAAAATATTTTTTTATATTAATTTTATCGAAACATAGTCAAACATGTTGGACTGTTGTTTTATTTTTTGTTTTGTTTTGTCACAGTCTATTAAATATAACACGTTTTTATTACGAAAACGTTCTTTTCACCAGACGAAAACATAATTGATTTAATAAACAGCAAACCCAACAAATCGGAGTTTAGGAACTACATAACCCATGATGAGTGTTGGCATCAGTACATTGCGATTTCCCGCAAAATAGTTTCAAAGGCGAAAGGAGCGCGAGCGGCAAATTTTGTTCTCTACCAAACGTGGCGTTTACGGCTCTAATTTGATTGACACCGCATAAGGCCAATGGCAGTACCCAGCAGTTCAAACCAGCGACTGCTATTCGATCACACTCTATAGTTGGGCTGGTGTTGTTGTGCACATCATGTTAGACTGTAACTCGCTAGCGAGGAGAGTTAAACGGGAGTTTTGTCTGTATTCGGGGGAAACAGTGATTTCAATATATTTATTTTAATCTTGATAAATATCTAAATATTATATTTCTTTTAAATGTCAAGGAAAAAATCTCAGAGATTTAAATATTTTGAAGAATCCCTAGAAACAGTACCTGAATTTCATCATTTAAAACCGCATGTAATGATTCTTTCATGGCTTTTCCCCAGGCACTAGCTACACAGCCATCAGTATAGCTACCTAGCTAGCTAGCTAGCTACGGGACTCGTGTAGCTAGTTAGTTTTTTTTTTTTTTTTGCTTCGAAACGGAGAGTAGTTGCGTTTCCTTTTCATACATTTTCTTATATAAACCAGCGTGTAAGTCAGTCGTATCTAAAGCCCGTTTAGCTATAGCCAGTTGGCTGTGTTTTATATGCTCATCTAAAAGTCGGATGTTCTTTTCCAGCTAGCTGTTTAGATAGTCGTCGAGTTGCCTGGTTAATGTTTTGGGGACTAAGAAAAGCGGTTAGGTAGATATACGTGTCCTTTGCTTTGGAAAAGGACGTGTGCGTTACATTTCATTTTGAGATACAGTTGCAGCCTATTGTGGTTTGTCGCATGGCTCCTCAGAAGCACGGTTCCGGTTCGGGTACCGGTGTGGGTTGTGGTGCTGGTGGGAAAGCCAACGGTGCCGTGTATTCGTCCTCCGCTGTTGTGATGTCCGCAGTAAAGAAGCCCAAGATGGAACTGATTCAAGCCGACCACGAGCTCTTCTTACAGGCCTTTGAAAGTGAGTTTGCCTTTATATATATTTTTTCCTTTTATTTGTGTAACATGTACCTTATAGCCTATGCATTCATAAACTTTTAGTAGCAGGTTGTTGGATGGGTAAGGAGGGAATAAGTAATAGCTAAAACAATGTAACAGTATTGTTTCACACGATGATTAACTTGATCCAAATTACTTCAGGTTGTGTTTGTCAGTGTATTTTTAGCGTGGCGAACTAAAAAGCCTTGTTATCGCACCTAGAGAAATTGTTGAAATGTTTAAGAATTGAGCCACTTAGCTTCCTACCATTCAGAGTCGTGCTGTCAGTTTTAATGTTCGTGTGAAGTATGTAATTGATAAAAAAAAAATAAAAAATGAAGCGCGTTGCTTATTTTATGTGGGGGAAAAAACTCGCATTTTAGATTTCTGCGGTGAATTGTATCATTCCCAGTTTTATTATCAACGTAATTTGAATTCAATGCACTATTTCTAATAGTTTAATCAATTTGAGTATTTTGAGTTGCTGTAATTCCTAAGGATCGAATATCAGACGTCAGATATCTAATGACGCAGGTCGCCGATTGTGTGAACTAAACTTGTTGCCGGATTATTTTTTTTCTGGAAACCCCGATGTCTGTTGACTTGTGTTAAGGACATTTAAATACCTTTAAATACGTTTTGCTATGTATCTCAGTAATTTCTGCTTTCTGCGATTAACTTTTTGTCCTTTGAAAAACGATTCATAAAACACAACGAACCTGAATATAGACATTACTCTTTAATCATGTCAAATCTCAAGCAGAATGAGATCCTTCTAAATTGCAGTATTGTGACCGTTAACTTTACTTTTCACAGAACCAACGCAAATCTACAGATTTCTTCGAACCAGAAATCTTATTGCGGTAAGCAGTGATATTTAGAAAGATATATGTGGTATTTTCTGCGTTGTTTGCTCAATTAATGAATTTTCCATGATTTCTGGCCATTTACTTTAACAGTTTCCATTACTTTTTCCACTAGCCTATATTTTTGCACAGAACTCTTACATATATGTCCCACCGGAACTCTAGAACAAACGCCAAAAGGTAAAAAGAAACTGATTATTGGTATTGAGCCGTTTTGTTAAATGAATGGGAATGGATGACTAGCTGCATTTCAAGTAATATAACTGAAAGAAGTGCATTAGTATTTTGCTAAAAAAAAAATGTGATTGAAGATGGTCGCAGCACCTTACCATTTACACAGAACAGGGAAAGTGACTTATTGGAAGGCTGTGGTCTCTCTGTAAAAGGCTGTTGATCTGTCATTCACAGTCAGGGATTATGTGTCTGCAGATAAATAGCTCTTGTCCACTGGCTCTCTGAATGTGCTTTTGGACACCAGCACCACGGCGTGGTGATGTGTAATCAGGTACATGAATTAGATGATTTCCTGAGAAAATACTTCGACTGCTTGCTGTATTGCTAAAAAGTCATAGGTAGTGGGGGGGACGCAGAGTGGCCAGAGGAGGTTCATTATGTGGAGTTAGGCCAGCAGGTACAAGACACATCCTAAAAACTGCCTTTTTTAGGAACAGAGCCCACAGTCTTCATGTACGAGCTTTCCTGGGGAGGGAGTCTTAAACTAGCCACACTGGTGAAAGTATCCAGCTTAATAAATACCCCCACACACATACATACGCACTCCATGGTTATTGAAGCTGTTTCTGTGCATTCAGGAAGTCTTTCAAAGTGGATGACATACTATTCAAGGTGGAGAAGATGAGAGGAGAGCAGGAGTCCCACAGGTGCGGGTCAGGCGTCCTCTTCCTCCCCGGCTTCACGGTCTCGCTGGCTCTCTTTTAATACCTCTGTGTGATTTTTTTTTTTTTTTTCCCCCCCCCCACAGCTTTGCATCTCACCTGCAACTGACCTTCACTGGATTCTTCCATAAAGTCGGTATGTTTCAGTGCCATGTTAGGCGGTGCGGGGATGCAGCAGAGGCAGCTGTGCGCTGGGAGCCCTTCGCTTTGCGTCGTGCCTTAGCATCCTCCCCTTTGACTCCTGCAGAAAAGCCATCACAGAACTCTGAAAACGAGCAAAACTCTGTCTCTCTGGAAGTGCTTCTGGTCAAAGTCTGCCACAAAAAGCGGAAGGTGAGTCTTATTGCTTGTTGTTATTAAAGGGGCGGTTCACCCCAAAACTGAAAAAGCGACGTTAGAAGGGCTTTAGTGTTATCTATGCATTTAGGTTGCTCTTCGGGCAGCCGCTCAGTTTTGGAGACTTCGGGCGTAGAAATCTCGGGCTTCTCCTGAATGTAATGGGAGGGGATCGTATTCTTTCACTGGTGGTTAAAGTGCCAAAAAAATACATTTGAAAAATAGCAATGTCTCTTACCTGAAATCATGACCTGGTTACTCGAGATAATCCACAGACTGTAGTGAGCAGTTTAATGTTGGGACTATTTTCTCCTGCCAAACTCCATGCACCAGTCTTATTACTGTGTAGAAGATAAGAGCACGAGCCCCCCCGGCGCTTTCTTCGGGACTCTGATACGATCGGTGTGTGGAGTTCTGTAGCAGAAAACGGGAGGAGCTGCCTCTTTAAAACCAAAGTTGAATAAAAGCTGCTCAGTTGTAACTTTCACGAGTGCCTCACATGTTGTCTTTGCTGTAGATTTTGCTGATGATGGCCCTCTGTAATGTACAGTGTAAAAGATGTTTAAATATTGCAGGCATGTTATAGTGACCTTCCTTCTGTGGTTTCAGTTCTATGGAATTGTCACATGTACAGGACTTGCTTACATGTTGCTTATCTGTGCGGAAATTATCTATGTTCCCAGGATGTAAGTTGCCCAGTCAAGCAAGTGCCTACAGGTAAAAAGCAGGTGCCTTTGAACCCTGACACCAGCCAAACAAAGTTGGGCAACTTCCCCTCGCTGGTGGTATCCAGCAACGAGTTTGAGCCCAGCAACAGCCACATGGTGAAGTCCTACTCCCTGCTGTTCCGAGTGTCTCGGCCTGGAAGGGGGGAACTGAATGGTCTAGCCAATGGCGAGATGGAGAATATTGGTAAGATTTAAGGCCCTGTTCCCACGATTTTGTGATTTTCTTGAAGATGTAGTTCTCTGTATTGTGGGAAAACTCCTCATTCTCCCTAATTATTTCCAGATGTCAACGAAGAGCTTCCATGCAGGAAAAAGAGGAGCTCCTCCCATAGAGTAGATGAGGAAACCACTTATGTTGCTCAGATGACGGTCTTTGACAAGAACAGGTGACCGTCGTGCCTTTGCTCAGCAATCATCAGTAAAGGATGAATGTTAGATTGTGATCGACGTTAAATGTTTCGTAGAATTGTTTAGATTGATTTTGTGAGGCATCCTTTACCCTTTTAATGGTAATGTCTGTTTACAAGCCGAGTTCCTGGTGTGAAATCTTGTCCGTAGACGTCTGCAGCTGCTGGATGGAGAGTATGAGGTGTCCATGCAGGAGATGGAGGACTGTCCCGTCAGCAAGAAGAGGGCAACGTGGGAGACCATCCAGGATGGGAAGGTACGTGTGCCAGCAACATAACTGTCACATGGTGTTTGTGTCGAGAACTCGGACATTGACTGTGATTGTGATCGACGTTAACTGATAATCTGAGAGATGAATCTGTGTGTGTGTGTGTGTGTGTAGTGGCTTCCTCCGTTTGAGACCTTCTCTCAGGGACCTACGCTGCAGTTCACTTTGCGCTGGACAGACGACATCAGCGACCGCTCCACTGCGCCTGTGGCCAAGCCGCTGGCCACACGCAACTCGGACTCTGTGCTTCCGGAGAGCCGGCCCGGCCCGCTCAGACCTGCTCAGGCAGTAGGTGAGGGGAGGAGCGGGCGGCTCCTTAACACGCCCTCTGCTGGGGAAAGAGGCAGTCGCGCGTAGCACTGTGGCCCAGCGCCGACCTCGTCACAGGTCAGCTGCGGGTCGCCGTGTCCATGTGCACGCGTGCGTCAGATCCGCCTGCGCTCCGTCCTCGTGTGGGTGAGCGTCAGCGTGAACAGCTGGCCAGTGAGCTCTGATGCAATGACCTTTACTGGCCACGTAACGGCTTGCGTGAGCAACAGCCACCCCACACTGCTCTTCAGAGTATAGTGGCTTCAAGCGAGAGAGAACATGGGCTGCTGGATAGAGTGCAGAAGACGAAATGCACCCCTCAGTCAGAGGCTTTAGAGTGCTGTGTGTTTTTTGGATAGTCTGTTGTCGTGTTTCCTAATATAATCACAAAGATGTGGTTGGTGGTACCGCAGTACTGTGCTTAAATGAATGCCATGTCCTATACTGTGCATACAGCAGCGTTCCATTAAATAAAACATTCTCCGGTCAGCACAGCTTGCATTTTTACTACACATTTAGGCAACTGTCCTCACTCACTCGAGTACTAAGCAGGGCTCCCCCTGAGGTCTGATCCTGATCTTGGCATCTGAAACCTCTCTCTAACTCGAGTCATAGTCACTTGTCCCTAAGGTCTCCCAATGGCACGAAGTGGCCGTGCAAGGTGCCTGCAGCCCTGTGCTCCAGCAGCCTCGCTGGTAAGCGGCATGTGGACGGCGCTGCGTTTTGCTGATGTCCTTTTTTCGCTCTGTGTTCTTACAGCTGTTAAAGATTCTGTTGGCACAGACGTCCAGACAAAAAAAGAGCAGATTATACTTGAACCTCGACAGAAGCTTCGCATATTTTATCAGGTGAGGAGTCCAGCTGTGGCATTTGGTGACTGCGATGCTTGTTTTAATCCCATGTAACCGGCAGACTTTACATCGTTAAAGTTTCCACCGGTATGACCAGCTTAGTTCTTTTTATTTCGTAATGTCATGCTATAATGTTATTTTTCAGTTATGACTCTCCACTCTGTGGTTTTCTGCGTGATGATGACATCTTGTGTTGGTGGCACAATAGACTCCTACGTAGGTCTTTCTCACTTGTGCCTTTGCCTTTTTTTTTATTTTTAAATGTCCCTCTTCAGTTCCTGTACAACAACAACACCAGGCAGCAAACAGAGGCCCGGGACGACCTGCACTGCCCTTGGTGCACGCTGAACTGCCGCAAACTCTACAGCCTCCTCAAGCACCTCAAATTGTCTCACAGCCGCTTCATCTTCAACTATGTGGTGAGTGAGCCTCTTTGGCACTTCAGCCTGGGGGGACTGGGTGAGGGATGTGCCTGGCTCGTGGGGGTGTGGCGGCATCTATCTGGGCTGTGTGTGGAAGGGTGATATAATGCAATAGGAACCAGATTTTACTGAGGTGAGGGGCTTTGAGAGTTCGGATGCCAGGGGGTGTGGTTATGGTCTGTGGTGAAAATTCTAGAATCTTGTCCTCTTTGCCTACAAATGTGGTGAAGTCTTCATCCATTAGCAGTGGCATTTATTTTGCTTGGTGGGTGCTTCTCTGGGCTGTCTATTTAAATGTTTTTTTTTTTTTTGGTTTATAGGGAATCAGAATCAGTATGGGCAATGCTAACCTTGGTATTGGATTGAATCAGATTGAAAAGAAAATCAGTGGTATCGCCCATCCCTGTGTCTGTTTAAACCTCGCTCCATGGCGGCAGAGTTTGGAAGGTTGCTGTCCGATTTCAATTGGTGTGTCGCTGATGGCCCTACCCCCCCCCCCCCCCCCCCCCCCCCCCCCCACCCACACACGCCGCACCGCGACCCCGAAGGAAGA
>JAODKE010000050.1:1507794-1520698 GCA_026779605.1 Mormyrus hasselquistii | reverse complement strand
GAGGAGGGGGTGCGGCGGGGGGCAGGCTTGGGGGGCCACAGACTACTGTAGCCTAGGGGCCTCTGTACACCTTAATCCGCCCCTGTTGGCCACAGTCACCACTAAAATACGGCAATTGTTAATTGTTACTACATTTCATGAAAATTAATTTGCCTGCGTGTGGGCCATGCAGACCATGTTTGTCTACCCTGGCCTAAATATTTTTAAGTGCTTATCTTGCAATTAGGGCAGATAGCTGTGAATGATGTAATATAGCAGACTGAGCAACTATGAATTGCTTTGCAGAATGCTAAATGACGGTAGAAGTACTACATATATCTAGTGTGTAAAAATTGGGGGAGGAGAGAGATGAGGTTAGACTAGTTGCTTTATTTTAAGCGAGGACATCTACTGTTAAGTTTGGCCACGACGACGCTTCAGTTGCAGTTGCAGGTGCCTCGCCCTCTAGAAGCCTCTGACAAATGCATTCTAAAATAGAATAATACGCACGAGTTTGCGGGATGCGGTTTCGTTCAATTGCTCTCGAGAATTTGCGCAAACATCTTGCTATATTTACTGCAGTTGTGCATGTTGCACGCCGTGTTCTCACAAAAAAGAATGGGAAACAATAAATGCACCACGGCTACCGTGCGGATGGTACCAGGTCCCGTTAGTCATCAGCAACGATGAATTCAAGTTAGTGCGACTAACCGATAATCATTGGGAAATAAACGATTCTAAATGTGTGCACGGACCAGCCGCGACACGTGTTCTCCGAATTAAAACAATAAATCAGTGGTTTTACTTATTTGAAAAGGAGAAGATTGTCAGTCTGTGGTGTTTTATGTCGTTATGGATTTTCTGACTGCAAGCAAAGTGCCCGAAGTAAGCGGGTTCAGTGGCCGGAGCAGCTTACTGCAGTGTAAGTTAACTTCCCGCTTCCCTCTCTTGCAAAATCGCTTAACGAACTGAAACGAAGGTTCATTTTAACACCCCTTCGCCTGGAACTCCGAGCGCAGCAGCCATCGCACGCCCGGTTTGTCAGGGTCACTGGGAGAAGTAAGAACCCAGCGACAGGAACTGATCTGACTGTTGGCATGTAGATACACCAGCAGAGTTGCTAACTGTAATTACAATTTGCTAACAACACGAAGTATGTCAATTCAAGACCGAAACAAGAAAATTCTTATGGATTTGGTTCAACAGCCTGGTAACAATACATGTGCCGATTGCGGAGCCCCAGGTGAGTACAATGCGTACGATGATATGGGGGCGCAGGGAAACTGACCACCCAAAGAAAGACAGTCTATTTGTAATAAATTGTGTGGTTGTTTTTTTATTTAATAGATGATCAGAAACAAGTGTACTTACATTGCTGCTATTTTAAGTACTCATGTTCAGAAGGTGTGTTCAGGTAATAAAGGACAGTTTTGATTAAAAAATTGGGTGGGTCATGTTTACCTGCTTCTGGCTAAAACATGCAGGCTACAACATTTTCCATAAAACGCAGTTTCTCATTAGTTCAGTTTTTTTCTGTTCATTGATGCACTCATAACTCAAAATTCAATTAATAGTTTCACTGGCAAGAACAAGTCAGTGCTTCAGTATTTGACTGGCTAGGGATCAGCTCACAGTGACAGCCATGGTTCTGAGTTACTAGTTATTATGGCCATACGGGGTCTTATGTTATTAAGATGTTCCTTAAAGTTACGCCAAAAAGAATCGAACGATGTTACAGTGAGACAAATGATTCCCATTGTTTAATGTTAAAAAGGCCACAGTTACACAGTTTGGCCTGTTCAGGGGATGTTTTGTACATTCTGCTTTGTCTGTGAAGCAGATTTTCCATTCCTGGTGCTAAATATTATTTTCCTGTTCACAAAAGATCCAGACTGGGCATCTTATAGTCTGGGCGTCTTTGTATGTCTGGACTGTTCTGGTTTCCACCGAAGCCTGACCAGCATGAACCGCGTCAAATCCATACGACTGGATTTTTGGGATGATGAGATGGTGAAGGTACGTTCTGCTGCACTGAGGTCACGTCATGCTGTGTGGGTGCCGCTATTTGGACGCAGTTTCCACCTGCTACGTGTGGTTTGTGTAATACTGAGCACATGTTTAAAACTGTTTTGTCGACAAGCAGTTTTTTTGTTTTGTCCCACTCCCCAGTTTAATACTATTTCTCTCTGTGCTTTTGTTTTATTTTTTAACATCCTCTGTTTGGGTGGAAGTTTGTTTAAACCCAGAATTCGCTTCCTGCAAGCTCTTCAATATGCACTGCTGCAGAACGTGCAAAATTAAGCAAATGCCTTGTTCTGAAACCTCCCAGAGTGAGTCACATTTCGTTAGGATGTACATATCCAATGTGAGCATTAAACGCCACTGGTGTTGATTTCTACATGTTTGTAGTTCATGAAGACCAATGGGAATGAGGCGGCCAAGATATTCTATGAGAGAGATGTCCCACCGTTCTACTACCGTCCTCAGCAGAAAGACAGTGTGTAGGTACCATGCAAGAGCACCATCCAAACAGGGGTCATTTTTGGAAATCTCATTCTCTTTTACATCCTATACTGCTTCGATTGAAACAGAAATTAATGTATTGGATGTATATTTCTTTGCCTAATGAAGATACCTGTGTGTTTTGTATGTTAAATACTTTCCGAAGTAACACGTTTTCAGTAACATTATAGTACCTGAGATCAGGCAGAAAATGTACTTCTGGTTTTATCCATTTTATGCAGATACATGTTTACTGAAACAGTTTAGGTTTGGTGTGTCGTCCGAAGGCTTGTCAGCATCCCTTTTATGGAGAGTTAAACTTATTCAGCAGAGGTGGAAAGTTTAGGTGACTCTGTGACTATGACTCTTGATGCTCGGATGGAACTTCGGTGTCGGTGAAGAAAAGCACATCAGACACTGAATAACAAGACTAACTAGGAATCTTTCACAAAAGAAAATACCATGGATGAACCTAGTAAAAAATAACAGCGTCGAGGGTGGTTAAGCCCATGGACCTGTGATCAGAAGGTCACCGGTTTGAGCCCTGCCAGCACAATAGTCACGTCTGTGGGCCTTGGAACACAGCCCCTAACCCCCAGCTCTGTGGGCGATGCTGCAGGTGGCTGCTCTTCACTGCCAAACTTACTCCCACCTACATATGAGTCTGTGTGATGGAGAGCAAGATGGGGCAGGCGAAAAGGGAAGTTCCCCACGGAGGTTGACGAAGTGGTGTTATTGTGATTATTATTATTATTATTATTATTATCATTTATTATATTGCCCAGCCTGACTCTAGTGGCCTTCCCAGTCACTGGATCTGTATCCAATAGCATGGATGCGCAGCTGACAAATCTGCAGAATCCTCGTGATGCAGTCATGACACTATGGACCAGAATCTCAAAGGAATGTTTCCAACGTCTTGTGGAATGCATGCCACGAAGAGCTGAGGCTGCTTTGATGGCAAAGGGAGGCCCCTCCCAGGATTGGTATAGTGTAGCTGATAAAGAGCCCAGTGATCCTGAGATGACACTACACTGCCTGAACCCTCACCTGGAGTCCCTGGAGATAATTATATGGAACCAACTGGGATTTTTAAAACTATATTGACTGGAATTAATGTCAGTGTCAATACAATTTCATGCACCCCCGGTTGCCCAGAGGAGGATGGGGTCCCCTTCTGAGTCTAGGTTCCTCTCAAGGTTTCTTCCTGCTAGAGGGAATTTTTCTTTGCCACTGTCGCCACAGGCTTTCTTTGTGGGGTTCAGGCCGGTTATATGTAAAGGGCTTTGTGACAATGACTGTTGTTAAAAGCACTATATAAATAAAATTGAATTGAATTGAGCTGATAGTATATATTGGCAGATTTATATGGAGAAGCTGAAAAATGATTATCCAGCATTTTTGCAAATTCAGAGGAAGGAAACATGACTGCGTTATTTTAAATTTAGCTTTTGTGTAGCTCGACGGAAATTGCCATTGATGAGCAAGCAAAGGACACATAGCAGGTATTTTATGTGCATTATTGCTCTCGATCAGGCTGGTGTTTCCACAGCCAAGCAAACATAAACCCGGTGTTGTGAAGCGGTCAGTGTAATGTCAGATGTGCCACTTAGGGTGGGTGTGATTCTCGTCTCAGCTAAGAGCAAGTGGAGATGGAAACGAAAAGGCTAAAGTCGCCGTGTTTCAATTCATTCCAGCGTCTTGAGGGATCAGTGGATAAAAGCCAAGTACGAGAGGCAGGAATTCACCGGGGATAACCGGCACCTCCAAGAAATCTACTCCTCAGGTAAGCTGGGGGGCTCCCTTAGCCTCGGGCACTGTGGTTTTTCTCTGCTCTGGAACACTTTGCCGAATCTTCAATTCAAGACCATATCAAAGGAACACGGAGGAATACAAGCTATCATAGTGTTTTTATCTTATGTTGTAACTGTTAGAATTTAAAGCCATCTGAGTTTCTAATACCTGGTTTGTATCTCCATATTCTCCTCTTTGCCTGAACGAGTTAATGAGACCAGGTTCTTCATATATAATTAAAACGGACTCATCTTCCACTGATCCATGTTCCTGTAGGGTTCTATGAAGGCAGACTGTGGAAGAAAGCCAAGGACAACGGACAGTTTTTGAAAAGAAAGTTCACACTTTCTGACTCTGACTTTACCCTGAAGTACTACACCAAAGACGACGTGAGTGTCCCTCCAGCCTGAGACGTGCGCGTGGAGATGTACGACTGCGTTTCCAGCTGTTTCTCTCCATTAGCTACCCAGGGCAGTAATTTCAATTAAAAGCCTGAATGCTACCTTTCAACCTGAGAAGATCGGACACCAGAACGGACTCCAGATCATGTACCAGGACGAGCAGCGGTCCCAAAACCTGTTTGTGTACCACGACAGCGGCCAGGTGAGCAGAAATGCACAGAAACTCCTCGAATTACGCATTTGTAGTAGACGTGCTTCCCGTGTTTGGTGTCCCGATGCAAGGTGACTAGTTAAGAAAAACACTTAAGTTGCTGTGGAATGGGTATGTCTGCGCTGTCCTGTCAACATGGATAATTCTGTTTTCAGTCATCTTTAGAAGTATGACGCTTGAGATGGAAAGCGTACCAGATAAATGCTTCTTTCCTATAGGAGATCGTAAATTGGTTTAATGCCATTCGTGCTGCCCGATTTGCCTACTTGAAGACAGCCTTCCCCATGGCCACTGACAGTGAGGTGAGAGATGATTCCTGGTCTTCTACAGTGACCTCAAGAGCCCAGGGCCAGAGCCTATCAGCTAAAATCGTAGATTCACTAGGAGTGTTTTATATATGATATCGGCAATGCAAAAATAGCTGCGCCCTAATGTGAAAACTCCTGTGGTGTCACGGGTTTCTTTTTAAAATTAATTCTCTATATAGACTTCCTGTCCTAGCATGAATCTCAGAGTGCAAGCATGACTTCTTTTTTTTACTTTTCAATGCTGCCTTAATTGAGCAGAAATACACTTCAGTATAATGAGCAGTTTATAGAATTTTGATATTCTTCTGCGGTTCTGTCTCTTATCTGTTCTGCGTTTGCTCTTGATCCGTGCATTTTTTTCCTTATCGATTTCTTACGTTTCTTCACCCTAATTCCTCAGCTCAGTCCCAGGATAACTAGGAATTACTTGAAAGAGGGATACATGGAAAAGACAGGTCCCATGGTAAGCGGTCCTCAGCACGTGTCATGTTAATGGCGTCCTTGTATGACCTTGTGCTTGAAACCGTGGTATCTGCTCTCAGCTTCACGGCTGGTAGCTTCTGAGATAATTAGTGGATTACTTAACGGAGAGCTCTGGTGACAGCATGTGTTTCAGTGCAAACTTTAGATGTTTTACCTGCTTTCTTGGGCAGCAACGAGAAACCTTCAGGAAACGGTGGTTCATCCTGGATGGACTGGACAGAAAGCTGCTCTACTTTAAAACAAAGCTGGTGAGATCAAAGACATTGATTAGAGATTTTGCTTAGACGAAGATAAACGCTTTAGATGTTAATTTATACTTAATCAGGTTGTTTCCATGTTTTAATTTCTGTAGAGCAGTGTTTCCCAGTCTGGTCCTCGGAGATGCCCAGCCGTTCCACGTTTTTGCTCCCTCCCAGTTTCCTGCCAGACAGTCCACATTTTTGCTCCGGTAGGGAGTTGGAAGGGAACAAAAACATGGACTGTCTGGGAATCCCCAAGGACCGGATTGGCAAACACTGTTTTAAAGTACTTTGGGTTTCTGAAAAGATCCACAAAGTTGCTACTTGTGGTAGTTGTAGTTCCTGCAAACTGAAAGATCGACTGAAAGACTAAAAATGGTCTTAATGCTGTTCTGGGGTATGTCTCTGTGTCCTGAAGGATGCAGTGGAGCTGGGGACTGTGTTCATAGGCCCCGAGAGCCTTGGTTACTCAGCAGCAAAAATAGCACCCAAGGGAACCCGGGGGAACCGGTGGAAGTTTGGGGTGACCATGGAAACACCAGACCGGCAGTTTGTGTTCATGTGTGAGCACGAGCGCGAGCAGGGCGAGTGGCTGGAGGCGCTGCAGGTCATCATCTCCAAGCCCATGCTGCCACAGGATTACGCGAGTAAGAACCCCTCTCAGGCCAGTGTGTGGCTCTGTAACTTAAGGCTCTGTGCCTGTGATCAGGTGGTTGCTGATTCAAATCGCAGGGTCTGTAACAACGCATTATGTAATAATGCTGCATTATGTATTAACTCTACAACATGTTACAAATTTATAGACTACATTATAATTTTATACAGAAATATTACCCTATTATCATCATCATCATCATTCAGTTTGTTACATTGTCAAGTTATTACATAATGCATTGTTACATGGTTACCAGATGTATTTTACTGTTGGCCCTTTAAGCAAAGTTCTTAAACTAAAATGCTACAGTGACTGAGATAACCTTGTTTTCGCAACTGTGCATAGCTTTGGATAAACGTGTCGACTAAATAAATGACTGTATGGTTGCTTTTCTCCTGCACAAGGTACCGTACTTTTGGTACTAAAAATTTGATACTTTCTCTTTTCCATTGATTTCTGGTCGAGTACCAGTACCAAAAGTACCAAAGCAGAAGGGAATACTCTTTCAGTACTCTGGGGTGGTACTTGCAGATGTGTTTATTGTTGATTAGTCATGCAAATAACCTTCCTTGCAATCACAAAATACATCTACTATCCTGAAAAAGCGTAGTTACAAACTCAAAGAAAGAATACTTCTGGTATCACTGATGCTGAGCTCTGCTCTTGCAGCTGAAGCCAACCTGCGACGGAGAAGATGACTGACTCCTCCTTGCAAAAGCCTTGATTTGCTGGAGAGTGATGTCACAGCACTGTCCAGCAGGGGGGGAATAATGACCGGCAGCTTTCAGTCCAAACACTCTGACTGAAACATTCTGCCATCCTGACCTGGATTCTGCCTACTGGAGAGATGTACTCACCTTCAGTCATCCTTAAATGGGATGGTCAAGAGATGTCATGGTGACTTGGTGTCCTAGAAAACCAGACTGGTTTCTGATTGCCATTCGTTTTGAAATGGATCATTCAATAACACGCTGCATTTATGACTTTATGTATGTGTTGTACCTATTATTGTTGTCAAATAAATTTTGTTATATGTGAATTTTATGCACTGATAAATGTTTTTCTACTTAAGATAATGCTTTCCAAATTTGTTTTGTTTTGGCAATTAATTATGAAGACCTACATAGACCAGAAGGGGGTAGGCATACTGTTCTAGTAGTCAGAACAGAGAAGTGAGGACTCTTAGCAGATGATGGAGGGATACAGTTTTTTGACCATATCGAAGCTCATCTGGCAGAGAACTATGAACTGTGAATGAACTGTATCTAATTAAGGTTTAGACCCGTATACTCTGTTTCTTTGCAATTTTATGTTCTCACATTTATATGTAAATCCTCATTTATTGAGAGATCAGTTTTTCGGATTTTGTCGTGACACATTAAAGATGCCCCAACTGTGTGAAAACATAACTGTCAAACAGGCTTCTCACTTGTGTCCCTCCTGTTGACTGTAGGAAGGAATGATAAGTTCATTTATTACGTGTGCATGTGCAGCAGACAAACAGTTGGGAAGTAAAACCACGTGAATACATCCATGGGTTTAAAACAATTGCGGGGGCAGTTACTATCGAAGTAAAGAAATATATGGGAAAAAAACAGGAAGGTCTGTAATTTTTGTGAGAATGATTGGAAAGAATGTGGAAGAAACGTGGGATGATAGGTGATGGACCGGGATCCCATTTAGGGTGTTTCGTGTCCGGTGCTGGATAAGCAGGTTTAGAAAATTGATGGATGCAGGGTTGCAAGCTTTAATTAGCTTGCTGGAGTGAGATTTTCCAATTCTAAACAAGTCTGCACACACATGCACACGAATTTACATGTATGTAGCGGTTTTATTACCTTGTAAATAGTCTGTATGGGTGGCAAACTACCCCACCGGATGCAGCTGATTTTATGTTTATACTGGAATAATATAGATTTGCAGTAAGATTTCTTGCATGAGCGTGAGACTCTGAAAGCGCGAGTGTCATGCCAGATGCGTGAGAGTTGGTAACCCTGCATTTTAAGTGTGAAACAACATTATTACCTATTGAGTCAAGCTGTTTGGGAAATACACTGCTAATAAAGGAATATATAATTATCATATAATAAATACGCTATTCATAGAAATGCACCTTTAATTCTGCACTTGATATTTAAATAATAGATTTCAAATATTTTACGTCAACTGTGTGTGTGTTTTTTTTTTTTTTTTTTTTGATAATTCGCGTTTCCCATGCTGCGATGTGACAAGTTTGTCCTTCCGAGGGAGCCGTAGATGCCGGTATGTCGAAGGTCAGCTAGGGGAGGCGGGGGTTTCTTAGACTTAAACGAGAATGTCGTAAAAATTAACATGCTTTGCCAGTTATACGTGCTGCAAGGGAGAGTTTAGTCAGAAGCCGTCAGTTGCATGTATCGCAAGTGATTTTATGTCTGCTTTCTTTGAAAGAAAGCAATTTAAGGAATAGAGAAGAACGGAGTAGACCATGTCCGTTTTGTCCTACAGGGCGATCCCTTCATAAGCGCTTGCAAGTGAATAGCGCAGGGCCTGATAGACCGGGGGTCAGTGTGACAGACCCAATGAACGGCGCGGATCAACTTTAATGTGTCAAGAAATCACGATATTTTACAAATCCTTTAATAAATAACCGCTGACATAATGAGGAAGGACGTCCGGATATTACTAGTGGGGGAACGTAAGTACTTGTAGTTAATCGGGTGTCAGGCAGTACGAGAATTGATGGTTTCTGCATTACTGCATTTAGGAAAGGCATTGTTACTGCACAGTAAAACATTACTGACATAATGTTAGTCCATTGTGCATTTGTAAATCGTTTTACAACAGCATAGTGAAGTGTATATATAGTGCAGTATATTCGTAGTTAAACTACTGCGTGGGATTCATATATAATGTGTATATATATATATGTGTGTGTGTGTGTGTACTTTTACATTTGTTGTTAATTTTTGACGTTGGTATCGCTTCTCCCTGTAATAGCGTGGTGCTGTAAATCACACTTAAAGAGTGGCCGTGATCCTGTCATCTTAGAGTCCTTTGCATCTGTCGCACACATTGTACCCGTCTGGGCCCGGTTTCGTGTCCCTGGGCGCAGGGTCTTTTGCCTTTCTGGCACTTGTCTTTTAAAGCTATTTTAGTTTTTAAGATGGTGAGAATCTGGTGTCCTACATATTTCTCTAGCAATATATTTTTGGTCCCTTAATTGCTTAGTGTGGAAATGCAATATGCATCGTCGCAATGTTATCAAACGTTTAGCAGTTGTACAGAACAATTATTTAGAAGTGCTTAAATCTAGACGCAGCCTCTATTAAAACCTTAAAACCTGCGAGAACTACACAGCAAAATTTAGACGTTAGATCTGGTAATCACAGCCGCATTGTATTGAAGTACACACTGTTCTTCACAGCCAAAGTGGGGAAGACATCTTTGATCATGTCCCTGGTCAGCGAGGAGTTTCCTGATGAGGTACCGCATCCTCTTGCATGCCGTCCAGCTGCATGGTATTACCGTTACAGCTGGCTTTAATTATTAGCCGGCAATGCTTAACTAGTAGAAACATGGACTTGTTAAGTTTATGTGGTTATGGAATTAGGATTCATTTCGCCTGTGTTTCCTAGCGTTTCTGACCTTAACAGCTGTTTTGATGGCTTTAAAAATGTCTAATTATAGCCGCGTTTTGTGACTGTGGAGCAGGTTCCTCCGCGAGCCGAAGAGATCACGATTCCCGCTGACGTCACCCCGGAGAGAGTCCCTACACACATAGTGGACTATTCAGGTACGTGAGCCTCGTCTGATAGCCCCAGAGTGAGTTAGCTGAGAATCAAGTGGGTAGAAATGTCTTTTAATATTACTTTCTCCCTCTCCTGAATGAATAGAAGCAGAACAGTCAGATGAACAGTTATTCCAGGAAATATCAAAGGTGAGTTTTTTTTTTTTATAGGATAAAACACATTTCCACAGTGTTTTCCCATTGAACTGCAAGATGGTTGAATGTGTTCTCATTTTATAGGCCAATGTAATATGCATAGTGTACGCAGTCAACAACAAGAAGTCCATTGAGAGGGTGAGTCGAGGGTATCCCAAGCGAGCAGGTTGGAGAACGGGCCTCTATGATTAATGATTAATAATTCATTTGCAGCATGGAATTGTGAACTTGTCTCATGCGATCATTGTTGTACAGTGCCCTAGCTTTGTCCGTAGTTTAAAGTATAACGATTGTGCATGTTTTTTTTTTTTTGTTTTTCTGTGTGTTGTACTGCAGGTCACCAGTCACTGGATTCCCCTCATTGCAGACCGAACAGACAAAGATAGCAGGTGGGTGAGGGGAGACTGCCTGAGCTTGTACTGTTGTGGTGAGGGGTCATAGACCCTCCTCTAGTGATGTATCACCTGTGAGTGTGAGCAGAGCATCTGGCTCTGCGGATCTCGAGCTGTGGAGGTACTATAGGGACGTGGGTGAGTGTCTGCTACTTATTGATATTGATATTGGGATTGTGTGTGTCTGGGCCGGGATGTGATGGGACAGGGTGCCCTTAATCCTAGTGGGGAACAAGTCGGACCTGGTGGAGCACAGCAGCATGGACACCATCCTGCCCATCATGAATCAGTACAGCGAGATCGAGACGTGTGTGGAGGTGAGGCCCGATACCCAGAGCCTGTCCATTCCAGTCGCTCTCTGCTAGAGGTCAACTGATGTGGGTTTTCAATAGCCGATGCCGAAGTCAGTGTCAGCCGATGGCCGATATATGTAGCCGATTTTTTTTTTTTTTTTTTTTTTTTTTTTGAACCCCTCTATTTGCATGGTAAAATATCACACTAATATCAAACGATACACAAAATTTCTCAACTCTCTCGACTTGTGTAAATTTAAATATTAACTTAAATAGCAAAGACACAATACAACTTGTAAACAATAAAAAAAATAGCAGCATCAGAATCTTCTAGTGCACAATATAGCAGCAAACTCCTCATTTCTAATTTTTATGTTTAGTTAAAATGATTTAACGATTAAAAAAACCGTCTGTGAGCCCACCAACGAGCGCACAAAACTGTCAGAATCAATGATCCTTAACGTTACTTGTAAGCTGCAGTTGGTTGAAGGCTCATTATCGTTACGCCAGTTCCCGACAGCGTAATTCGCGGTTCTTTCAAAAGCGCTCGAGTTTTCTTTTAAAGCAACACTTCATAGCAAACCAGTTAAATAAAAATAGGTCTTTGAACGATCAGAATTTAAGCCTGACCATTTTCTGCCATGACTCTTCCAAAACTTTTGGCTGGGGTCCTGCACAAGGCAGCATGGTTCACGTGTTCCACAGCAACAATAACACTGGGCTGCCCGCAGACCAGCCTGGCTGTAAATCGGTGTACTACATTTGGATATCGGCTGATGCCAACACATTAAAGAAATGAAAATATCGGCCCAATATATCGGTCAACCTCTCCTCCACCCTTTACAATAGACACTGAACCTTCATTTCTGACTGTGCTGTTAATGACATTCTAAAACAAGATCAGGTAAATCTTAAGAACTGTTGTTGATTTGTTGTCTAAAAATAAGATTTATTGTAGCCAGTTTTAAGAAACCCAACTACTATAAGATTCGTGCTGTTGATTTTTGTTGCAGAAATTAACTGTTAAAGCGCCAGTATGCATGTGGTTTTTATTTTTCAGTGTTCTGCAAAAACCCTGAAGAACATCTCGGAGTTGTTTTACTATGCCCAGAAGGCAATCTTGCATCCCACTGGACCCCTGTACTGTCCAGAGGAGAAGGAGGTACATTGGTGCCCTGCAGCACTCTGCTGCTCTGTGGTGTTTTACTGCTGACCTGGTCTGAAGATGCCGTTTTTTTTTCCCCCCTCAGATGAAGGCTGCATGTGTGAAAGCCCTGACTCGCATCTTCAGGGTGTCCGACATGGACAACGATGGCCTCCTCAGTGACCTCGAGCTCAACTTCTTCCAGGTAGGAACTTGACTCTCATACTTGACACGTGTCACACTCACAGGCGTCTGCAGTCTCCGTGTTTTGGATGTGGATGAAGTTAGCTGAGATAAGGAGATTAAATGCGTGGCTAAAAGGATGGTGTAGGAAAGAGGGGTTTAGCTTTATGGGGCACTGGAGGAACTTCTGGAACAGGTGGGACCTGTTCATAGCCGGATGGGTTACATCTGAACCGGAGGGGAACCAGTGTATTGGGGAGGCGCATGTGTAGAGTAGTTGAGGAATGTTTAAACTAGGGACTGGGGAGGCAGGGAGGTTAGTTAAGTATGCAGGTGGGGGGAAACGGAAAGCCCCAAATAATCATATTATAAGTGGGCACCGTAATAGGCCTACCCTT
>JAODKE010000050.1:1476002-1507694 GCA_026779605.1 Mormyrus hasselquistii | reverse complement strand
AACTCGTGGCCATAGGTGGAAATTAGTGGGAGAACATTTCAAACTAGATTTAAGGAAGCACTTCTTTACGCAGCGTGAAGTCAGAGTATGGAATAGTCTTCCTGATAACAGAGTGCAAGCTGAATCCTTAGGTTCCTTTAAATCAGAGCTAGATAAGATTTTAATTCTGAGCTATTAGTTAAGTTCTCCCCAAGTGAGCTTGATGGGTTGAATGGTCTCCTCTTGTTTGTATAGTTCTTATGTTCTTATAGCAGTACTTTCGTCTTGGTGACCCGGCACTCATGATGGTTCTTGTGTCTGCAGCGAACATGCTTCAACACCCCGCTGGCGCCTCAGGCTCTGGAAGATGTGAAGAATGTCGTGAGGCGGAACATGGCAGACGGGGTGAGAGATAATGGACTCACGCTGAAGGGTGAGCTGGGGGGAGACTTGGTGGGGGGGGGGGTTCCTTTCCTTTCCTTTCCATTCTATTCTATTCCATTCCATTCCATTCCATACTGGGCAGCTTCATGTTTGAACTAAACAAGCCTTTACTATCAGCGACTGAGCCTGAGGTTCTTAATATAGACTTGAATAAGTTTCAGTTCTCCAGCACCAGAATCGACCTGCTGGAATTCATGGTTCGTCCTGTGCTATGTGGCCAGGGCTCATTTTAATGGGTATGGCTTCCATTTATGGTTGTGTCCAGTTTGTGGAGTAGGTGTGGTTTTTACATGTGGGAGTGGTCCACTTTGGGCTTTCCATATATGAGCCTGGCCAACATGGGTCTGCGTACTCCTATGATGTAGTCATAATTCCTTCCTTGGTAGGTTTCCACTTCCTACATACCCTCTTCATCCAGAGGGGCCGGCATGAGACCACGTGGACCGTGCTGCGGAGGTTCGGTTATGATGATGACCTCGAGCTGACACAGGAGTACCTCTTTCCACCGTGAGTACATCCCTCACACCGGTTAGTCATCTTCTCCTACAGTGGCTGGTTGTATTTGAATGGTTATGGAGGCAGTGTACACACAGTGAAACCCAAGAAAGGTGGGGATATTAGGAATTTCAGATGCTCTATAGGCGATCATCAGATTAGATTTGCTTGTGGGAAATTACCCTGGAGTGTCACCACCAGGGGGCCTGGTTGCTAAAGTGTTGGATTTGTAAATTAAGAAAATTTCTTGTGTTGGGCTATAATTTAACATCTTTGGTAAATACATTCAAAACGCGTTTTTAAACAGTTGCTGCATTATCTCCAAGGAAGATGCTGTAATTTTAAATGAGATGCTATATTTGTTCTCCTTATGATGAATCTTGAGAAATTCCGGTTAGTTGGTTTTCCGCTTCATACGCGGGTTCACAGTGCCATTTCGTTTCTCCTAGGTTGAAAATCCCCCCGGACTGCACCACGGAGCTGAACCACAATGCTTACCTGTTCCTCCAGAGTGTGTTTGACAAGCATGACAAGGTGAGCCCCGGGCTCCCCCTGCAGGGGGCGCCGTGCGTGTCTTGTCAGTGCAGCCAGGATTCGATCTCCTCCTCCAGGACAATGTGTTGGTCATTTTGGATAGCAGGTTGCTTTACTTGCTGAATGATTCAGGTTTTTCTTTGGTTAACCTTAACCTGGTTTATGTGTTTTTAAAAAAAAAAAAAAAAAAAAAAAATTCTATTGCTGGGTGGCGTCTTTTTAGGTAGGGCTTGGCGATATCATATCGATATTACATTGCGCATGTGCAATAATCACCAGGGCTTCAGTTGACAGGCGCAACATTTGCCCAAGTGCCAGCTTTTCGGTGCTATACGGACATTTATTTACGCCCACAATTTAAGCAGTTTAGTAGTACGGCTAAAATATTAATGAGGCTTTGTATGACGCCCAAAAGTCATTATTAGTATAAATACAGCATATCCTTATGTTTAATAAATGTGTCAGACTTTGAACTGCCGAAAGTACCACCACACCGCCGACGTCTTTCTACCTCGTTTATCCACAAGATCATATAGATATGATATCACCCAGGAGGTAAGAGGTTACCTGTCTTAGGGAGTTACTCTTCTGGTCAACTCCCGGGAAACCCCTCCCTCTGAGTGGTGACTCCCGGTTCAAGCCACTCTGAAGCCTCTGCTATCGTCCAGGACCGGGATTGTGCCCTGTCCCCCGACGAGCTGAAGGACCTGTTCTCCGTCTTCCCCTACATGCCCTGGGGCCCCGACGTCAACAACACAGTGTGCACCAACGAGCAGGGCTGGATCACCTACCAGGGATACCTGTCACAGTGGACGTGAGTGCGGAGGCCTTATTCGGTCTGTACTGAGAAGGGTGCTCTTTATTCAAGAGGCCGGTGATTCACCTGAACTCTGACCACCGGCAGATTAACCACCTACCTGGATGTGCAGCGCTGCCTGGAGTACCTGGGCTATCTTGGTTACTCGATCCTCTGTGAGCAGGAGTCCCAGGCTGCTGCACTCACAGGTGACATAGAGGGCTTTGTGTCTGTCTGTCTGTGTGCCTGCCTGCCTGCCTGTCTTCCTCCCTGTGTCTGTCTATGTGTGGGGAGTCATGTATATGTTACGTTGTGGAGACATTTGGTCCCCAAAATGTGATTTAAAAACTAGTTATTTTGACCCTGTGAGGACATATTTTGGACCTCACAAATGAAACGACCTTTTAAATGCAAAAAATGCCAGTAGTTTGGTTTGATTACTTATGGCTAAGGTTAGGGTTGGGTAGAGGTTAAGTCATTGTTGATTAGGGTTTTTCTCCATAGAAATTAATGGGTGGTTCCCACAAAGGTCTGTGTGGGTGAGGGTGAGTTTACCTCCCTCTGTGTTTATTTCCGTATGTGTGTGTGTGTGTGGGTGTCTGCGCCGTTGCTCTTCATACCAGAGCTTCAGAACTCATCCAACCCCTCCCTCCCGCTAACCACAGTAACACGTAACAAACGCATCGACCTGCAGAAGAAGCAGACCCAACGCAACGTCTTCCTCTGCAACGTGTTTGGGGCCCGGGGCAGCGGCAAAAGTGGCTTCCTGCAGGGCTTTCTGGGCAGGAACCTCATGGTGAGTGCTCGCCACCACGGCCTGATCGCAGCCCGGCCCGGCCCAGCCCACACACCTCCCGTTGCTGGCTAGGCAGTTTCGAGGTGCCCCTACCTGCGAGCTGAGAAACGGTTTTAGAATGCCGCAGAATGTGGGGGCTTTATAACTGCATCGGAGCAAATACCTCCCCACCCCCACCCCAGGGGAGGTGTTCAGTTTAGTTTGGTTATCGTGGGTTTCAGAGTTTTGGGGAGTGAAAGTGTTTAATATACATTTAAATGCTTTGTCTTTCAGCGTCAGAAGAAGATAAGGCAAGAGCACAAATCGTACTATGCCATCAGCACGGCTTATGTGTACGGCCAGGAGAAGTATTTATTGGTGAGTGTGAGCCGTCCTCTCTGGCGGGGCCAGCCTGGGGGTATTAAGTGCCCCTTGGCAATAGTACATATGCCATCATGTAAGTAACATGGAGCTGATTGGTGACTCATGAAATCCATGCATCAAAGACAGAGAAATGTTGCATAGGCTTTTCAGTGAGTGCCATATTAACCATTTCATGCATGAATTATGACAACCAGTCAGGATTTTTTTCCTATTTGGTTTTATTTGTCTGAAGGGATGAAAAAAAACAGCTGTAAACTTTTTTTTCTTTCAACATGCATTTTGTTCAAAAAGTTATTTACATGTCCACTTTAGTGAACTGTATGTATTTGACTGTAACCCTGGGACACTTCAAATCTGTACATGTATCCTGAGGTCCCTGCTCTCACCCACACCGTCACTCCCCAGGGCTTGGGTTTTTACTCCTTGAGTGACAGATGGCCTTTGAAGGGAATAATCTGCTCTGACTGGCAAGATAGTCCTGCAGTGATCAACTTTCCTGCCAGTCGGTTGCCCATCTTAGTTGAAAGGAATTTTAGTTGCATTCACAACTGCTGGCTAGTGGGTGAAAGTCTATAGAGTTTCCACTTTAGGGGCTGATATGCAGTTATACCATTGAAACCTGTACATTTCCAATTTAATGGCTGTTGAATAGTTGTCCACTGTAGTGACCACCATGCATGAAAGGTTTAAAAGAACAATATTCAGTCTTATTACATGGACCACAGTATTGGGACAATCTCAATAACCGTATTCAGGTGTTTCATTCAAACTCATTGCCTCAGGTGTATAAAATCAAGCACCTAAGCCTGCAATCAGGTTTACACACATTTGTGAAAGAATGGGTTGTTCTGAAGAGCTCGGTGAGTTTGAGTGAGGTACCGTCATAGGATGCCACCTTTGCAATAAGTCAGTTTGTGAAATTTCTTCCCTGCTAGATATTCCATGGTCACCTGTAAATAATATTGCAAAGTGGAAGCGTATATGATGCCAAAAAGTCATTATTAGTATAAATATGGCATATCCAACAGAAACTCAGCCAGGAAGTAGCAGACCATGTAAAGTAACAGAGGGGGGTCAACGAGTGCTGGGGCGCATAGTGAGTAAATGTCGCCAACGCTCTGATTCAATAACTGAAGAGTTCCAAAGTTCCTCTGGCATTAATCTCAGCGCAAAACTGTGTGCTGGGAGCTTCATGCAATGGGCTTCCATGGCAGAGCAGCTGCATGCAGGCTTTACAACACACAGCGCTTTGCCATGCGTCCGTTGGAGTGGTGTAAGACACGCCGTCACGGGACTCTGGAGCAGTGGAAACATGTTCTATGGAATGATGCATTGTGCTTCTCTATCTGGCAGTCTGATGGACAAGTCTGGGTGTGTCGGATGCCAGGAGAACGTTGCCTGACTGCATTATGCAACTGTAAAGTTTGGTGGAGGGGTTGGGCTAGACAGAGCAAGGTCCATAAAGATCTGGTTGGGTAAATTTGGTGTGGAAGAACTTGACTGGCCCACACAGAGCCCTGACTTCAACCCCGCTGAACACATTTGGGATGGAGATTGTGAGCCAGGCCTTCACGTCCAACATCAGTACCTGACCTCACAAATGCTCTTCTGGGTGAATGGGCAAAAATTCCCACAGATGCATTAAAAAAACATGTGGAAAGCCTTCCCAGAAGAGTGGCAGCTGTTACAGCTGCAAAGGGGGGACCAGCTCCATATTGATGCCTAAGGATTTAGAATGAGATGCTATAAAAGTTCCTGTAGGTGTAATGGCCAGGTGTCCCAATATATCTATATAGTACATATTTCATATAAAATCATATTAGCTTATTAAAATGCATTTGTGAAGGGGGTCACTCTGCTTGCCCCCCCCCCCCATAAAGGGCATGGTGTTCCTAGGCATGTGCCCAAATACCCCCCCATGACTCCTGACCTCTCCCTTCGTCCTGCAGCTGCATGAGGTCGTCGCGGATGCCGAATTCCTGTCTGAAGCTGACCTCTCTTGTGATGTCGTGTGCCTATTGTATGACGTCAGCAATCCCCGCTCCTTCGAGTTCTGCGCAAGGCTCTACAAGGTGCCGCTAGCTCTGCCATAACTGCCCCCCCACATTATTTAGTTTGACACTTGCCCCCCCCTTATTGAAATCACATTCACATTCAGTCATTTACCAGATGCTTTTCTGCAGCATGACATAGAGGTGATTTATTCTGTGATTTATATATATATATACATTATAAATATAGTTATGTCTGTCTGCGTACGGCAATGCATAAATGAATTCATTTAGTGCAGTTATGTAATCGGCGTTGTAGAAATTCTTTATGGACCTCACTTGTGTCAGTTATATGTGGCATTAGTATGAATACATAGTATGAATGAGCCTATATCAGTGTTTCCCACCCTAGTTCACGGGAGCCCCAGACGGTCCACATTTTTGCTCCTTCCCAGCTCCCTGCCAGAGGGTCCACATCTTTGAGCAAAAAACGTGGACTGGCTGGGGGTCTCTGAGGACCGGGTTGGGGAACACTGGCTTAAATAACCTTTTGCTTACTAAAAGCTAAAGGACAGGCATTAAATGCGCTAATAGAGTTAGACATGAGTTGTGTCCCTGATCAGCCGTAAGGGTGACAGGCAGATAAGGACTCCTCCGCTCCCGCAGAATCACTTCATGGACAGCCGGACGCCGTGCCTGCTGGTGGGGGCCAAGGCCGACTTGCCGGAGGTGCGTCAGCAGTACAGCCTGTCTCCGCTGGACTTCTGCAGGAAGCACAAGCTGCACGCCCCCCTGCGCTACACCTGCAACACGGCTGATGCGCCCAGCCGCGACATCTATACCAAGCTCACCACCAAGGCCATGTACCCGTGAGTGTGACTCCGCCGTCAGCCCTTCCTCCGCGGCAGGGCTCCAGTGTGGCGCTGCCAGCGTCCACCTACAACAGCTCTTCAACCCCCCCCCCCCTAAACTGCAGCGGCGCGTTGAAGCCCGACCCAAGGCCAGCTGTACTGAATGATGCGTTTCCTGCTGCTCATTACATCGCTATCTCTTTGTATAGCCGGCTGCGCATTACATCACTTCCTTTCTCTATAGCTTGCTGCCGCTGTTTTAGAGGTTAATAACGAAGGAAAGTAATAAGAGTTATGTTCTGTAATCACTGAATTTTGTGGGATCCGTTAAAGCTGTGCGTGGGTTATGGCAGTGTGTGTCCGCACTGCGAGGGTCTCGTCGCCCTTGTGTTTGGCCTGTGCTACACTGCAGGCAGCCCTGACCACCTCTTCCTCTGTGTCTCCGCAGCCATGCCCAGTTAAGCTGCATGTGCACCTGTAACAGGTGCACGTTTTGCATCTGTCAGAAGCTGCTACGCTCAGAGATGCTGCAGCGTGTAAAGAACGCACTCTACAGCGCAGTGACAAACAGGTCCACACTCTCTCTCTCTGGGTGCCCGCACAAGCTGAGAAGCTCGTCTGACTCACGCCTAACCTCTTAACATGTCCTGCTCAGTGTCACCTGACAGCTTCACATTGCATATCCACCAGGGGACTTTGAAATTTCTCATTAGGAGGGATTATTGACAAAAAACAATATGTAGATGCACTTGCCTCTTCCTTTTTCTTGGTGTTCCCGTTTGTTTAGTGTTGTTTTTTTTTTTTTTTTTGCTATTTAATTATGATTTTTGGTCCAAACTATTTGCTTCTTTACCCCTTGCTGGCCCTTCTGGAGGGTGAACATGTGACTGCAGTGAAGTTCAGATGGTATTCGAGAGACGCGTTGACTGCAGATGTCTTTTCCATTGTAACTTTCCCTTTATGCGGGAATGACGGCTACTCGCCTGTATGTTTTGAATTGACGTGAATAATCTTCGAGGCATATCTGGTGCTCTGGTGTAATTATGATCTTGACTAAGTATGGTGAAGTGGATATGCAATGTATCAATATGTGACAATATGTCACATTTATCACTGCAAACCTCATAGATGTTTGTGCATCTATCTGTCTGATTTCCCCCCCGCCCTTGGTCTGACACGTCAGTGTTTGTTTACAGGTGTCATTAGTTTGTGTTTCCTGTGCACTGCAGCTAAGCTGGCTGAGTGTGTGTTTGTCGGTTCGCCTGTGTAAAGCGCCAACCTGTGGGAGGGGGCCTTTTTTCAGGCCCCGGGGAATTACTGGGGGCTTTCCACATCGCCGTTCCCCTTCCTGGGCTTCGCTGTGTGTGTGTGTGTGTGTGTGTGTGTGTGTGTGTGTGTGTGTGTGTGTGTGTGTGTGTGTTTGTTTTAAAGCCCCCCCCCTCTGCTTAACTAAACAGGCCAAACAAAGAACAGTTTCTGTCTGCTGCGCTCTTTCGTTCTGACTCAGTTTTGTTTTCTTCCCCTTGTAGGTCTTCATTTTCTTATCTCTGGATGGCTTTCTCTCTCTTATTGATGCATGTTTTTGCCTCCTGTTGACTAGGGTTGTACACCCTCGTTTGCCTTTAAGATTGTGCTGCTGATTTTTAAACCCCATTCCTGTAGTAATATCCCTCTCTCCCCCCCTGCCCCCTCCTTCCCCACGTTAAGCGCCCCCCCTCTGTTCTCTGGTACTTTCCCTGCCTGCATGATGCATTCCCGTTTTGAAAACCACAGTTTTCTTTTAGCAAAAAGCCACAAATGTAAGTGGTTCTTCTGCATTTGGGTCTAAATTACTGGTGTGTAATGTCGGCAGACCTTGCAATATGGCTGCGGATGGATTGTGCTTTTAAGAAGCTTTTTAAAGGTTTTTTTTTTCTTTTTTTTTCTTTTTGCGGGGGGGGGGGGAGCAGTGGTTGTGATTGATTGATTAAGGGTTAAACTTTGACTGATTGGTTTCAGCATACTGGTTTTTATTTTCTCAAGGGTTTGGGAGGGGCGCAGACAGGGGGATGTCTGCAGGAATACAAAGCTGGGATTGTGTCACTTTGAAACCAGTATGCAACTAGCACTGCTTGGGTTAACTGGTACCTATCGGAGAAGTGGGTGTTGTGAAACTGAAGCAGTGGTTTTGGTGAATGTGGTGCACTCAGCGGCCAACCAGGGAATGTCCCATTTTAACACTTCCTCTGACCCTGGACCCATTAACCCCGAAGTCTGAGCTCCTTTAATGCTCGGGGGGTAGCGCAGCACTATTTGCGAATGCATGCTGCTAAACCAAGGACTTGGGTTCGAGGCCTGTGCTCACACACCACACTGATCTGGGCTACTGCTCTCCTCAAGTGGGGAAACGTCCCAGATTCAGTCTTCAGTGCCTGGCTCAGATTGTCTGTCTGCCATGATGATGATGATGATGATGATGATGATCATAGACGCAGACTTGTTCAGCTTGCAGTGTGGTGTGTGTGTCGCCCGCTGGGTTGGTGTGGGCCACCCAGGTGAGCGTGGCTGCTGAACCACCTTGTGTGTGTGTGTGTGTGTGTGTGTGTGTGTGTGTGTGTGTGTGTGTGCGTGCGTGCGTGTATCCGCACGTGTGTAAGGTTGAGACCCTGTCTGAACGAGATAGGTGCCTTTCTGCTGGCTGATCAGGAGTCCAGCCTCACGCAGCAGGTTCACCCCGTTGTCCATGTAGAGGAGTCCATCTACATGGAGTCATCTGTGGACCCCTTTGTGTCCAGGTAACTGGGTCTGGGGTCTGTGAAGGGCGGGACAGGTGGGAGCAGCGTACTGTCTAACCCCTACGTGTCGCCTTGTATCAGTGACTGATTCTTCAGTGTTTAATTTTCTTCTGAAAATTCATATGTATAAGAGCTGATAATGGAGAATGTCACTGGCCAGCAGGAAGCTTGGTGTGGGAGGGGGGCGGGGCGTGTTGTGGACGTCCTCACAAGCTGAATCCGCCGGTCCCCCTGGGACCCTCCCTGGTGTCCATTACTTCGGTCTCGCAGCCGGGCTTCATATGTCAGGGGTTGGATTAGTGTCATATTTAGGGGATTCAACCATTTGTTTGTGAAGGTGAATTATATGCACGGTTTTTGGTATGTGGGCAACTTTTAAGCAAATCAGAGAACCCTCAGTTTCTAATTGTGTTGATCATTTTAAAAAGCTAAATAGTCTGATTTGTGACTAAAGGTGGATTTGTAACTGAGTGGACTTAAATGATGTGGACACAATTGGTTGTCTAGCTATCAGTTGCCCCCCCCCCCCCGCCGCTGATGCAAATTACATTCTTGGCAGATTCCACCACTGCAAAATAAGAATGAGACTCTTTTTTTTTTCCCTCCCCAGCCTCAGCACGTCTGCTTTTATATGAGGGTAAAACCAACCATGAGAGTGAAAGAATGGGGGGGCTTGATGGTAAAGATAATCTAGGAGATCCAACCAGGGTATAGGTGATCCCTCTATTTAAAAAAAAAAAAAAAAAAAAAAAAAAAATTTGTAATATTGGTGTCATGCTTATTTTAGTTTCCCTAATGCTTGTACTAAAAATGAAAGCGTATCTGAATATAATAATTTCCTTAATGTTTATCTACACATCAAAGGCAGACATCATTTCCTCTTACAGCAATCAATACAAATGCAAGTACAGCTAACATTATTTGAATTGTTGGGCGTCTTCATTGAGGAAGGTCTTACTGTTATGTTTTGTGTTTCAGTAAGATGCTTGACGCGAGTTTGTAAAATTAAAAATTAATGTACTGCGGACAGTTTATATTTCATTGGTTATTTTGTATTGATATATTTGATGTGTATTTTGTTGATTTAACATACTTGAACCTGGGTACCGGTTTGCTAATATCGTGCCCTGTATGTAGGTAGGCTGGTTAAAATGCAGGATCCCTTCGTTTTGCTTGCCAGACGTCACATGGTAGCCGCCGGCGTACCTTCGTTCATTGGTGTGGTGCCACAGTCGGGTGTAACTTCTCCTTTAACCTTGTTCCCTGCAGGCACGTGACCCAGGCCGAGATGAAGAGCTCCACCTTCTGGCTGAGGGCCAGCCTCGGTGCAACTGTTTTCGCCGTGTTTGGATTTGCCGTCTACAAGGCTATACTTAAGCATCGATGACCGGCCAGACGCAACCCTGCTCCATGATGTTTTTACTTAATTAAATACCATGCATACGTAACTCTATAACACACACACACACACACACACATATATATGTGAATTGGACATACCTGCCTGCGGCTGTGGTCTCTGCCATAGTTGTTGAATTTTGCCCTTGGGCGCTGGCTGCATTTCCATGGCAACCCCCCCGTTCCAGAGGGGACGGTGAGGTGTGATGGAGCCGTTTGTCCGCTAGATGTTCATCGTGAGGTGCCCGTATCCTTCCTGTGTCCCACACAGGAAGTCTAACTTTAGTTGGACGAATGCGAGTGTGTATATAAGTGTACAGTTTAATGGTACTATGATTTGGAAGTAGGACAGTCGGAGACTGATTTTTGAAGAGAGGCTCTCGTGAGGAACTGTTAACCAAAGCCATAGTCACTTGTGTGTTTTTGTTTTTTTTTTTTTTTTTACGCATATTCAGAATGTATATTCTTTAGCCCTTTTATTTAAATTTTGAAGTAACACCCTGTCATCAGTTTTAATTTAACCTTATTTATTTGACTTGTGTGAAGACATTTCAGGTATTAAAATGTATATATTTTTCCTCCCTCCCTCTCTCCCTCCCTCCATGGGGGGGCAGTATTGGCATCACCATACTACTGCTCTGAGCTGTGGGCCTGAACCAGTCACCCGTGTTACATACCAGCACGGCCCCAGTTCCTTGAGCGAGTGACCTCCCCGTAGCCCTAATGCTGGACATTCGCCACGTTTGCTGATGTCCAGCCTCCGTTTCGGTGTTTTTCTGCGTTTTGATGTCAGCCACCGCCACACACTGTGTGCCCCCCAGTCTTTGGGCCTTTTTACCACTTTGTATTGTTCCAGCAGTACAATAAATGAGTGTGTGCTGTCATGAATCCTGTGCTTTTTTTTTTTTATTGGTTTTGCGTGGACATTGTCACACGTTGCAAGTTTTGGCCGCTCTCCTAAGTGCACCTTTCCCTGGTGTGTGTCCTTGCGTAGCCCAGGTGTAACTTTGGTCTTGGCTCGCATTCTGTGCACCTGTCAATGAGTCTCACTCGAATATCATTTACCAATTCATGGCGCCGGTCTGGGCTGTGGGAACGCAACACGGAACATGTCCCGGACTAAACAGCGTTCCCTCGCAGAGAACTTCAGCTCATGGGTTCTCAAAACAGATTTTAATTAATGGTTGCTGTCATCTCGGCTGTGTGAACACCTGATCTTACTCCAGCCTGGCTCTTCCTGGCTTCTCACTAATAAAAGGCTTTATGGGGCTTCAGTCCTGCTTCTTGGAGCCAGTTATGAACTGTCCTAGCAGTGCACCTCATGTCACATGATGCGTCGCCTGATTTACGAGACGCTACCAGATGAGTTGACGGTCATCTCTGGCATTAGGATGTTGCTTCTGCCCTTGGCTGGTTTTAGAATGAATATCTTTATTCCTTCCAGACTTTGTGCGTGTCTTGCTCTCCATAGCACACAAACACGATTGTAGGTGAGCGCGAGTTATCTGGAAGGAATGACGCAGATGATTGAAGGTGCTGAATGTAGGAAGTGAGATTTCTGGATAAGGCCGAACAGTGACTGTTTGGAGGCGTCGTCATCGAGAAAGGAGAAGTGACGCACCTCAAAACGGGGATCGGGGGCGCGCCGGCATCCAGTGCGGGCAGCTTGGGGGAGGCTGCTCTGGAAATGTCGACTGGGGATCACGAGCTGCTGTTAGAGGGCTTTTTGAGGAAGAGAAGGGATAAGATGGTGAGTCTTTTTTTGTTAAAAAAAATATCTGGTGACACTTGAGGGGACGACACTCATTACAGTAACTTATTAACTCTTACTGTTGAAGTGCAAATCATGAACAAATACGGTTGATGCATGAAATTTATGAACCGTTATAAATGATTAATTAATGAAGAATGACCATGGGATCAGTACCTAACACGTAGTTTGTGGTTAATTTATACATAAAGTAAGGGCAGTCTGCTACATTATTTGTGCCCCCGCAAGTAAAGTGTTACAAAAAATCTTTGTTAAAAAGTTTACGAGGGGGTTCTCCTTATGTCTGTTTTTCTTTGAAACATCTGAAAGGTTTCGAGGCATGAACCTGTTCTGCTGTATCAGGGACAAAGTGGTTTCCTGTCCTCAGGGATCAATTATGGGACTCTTGCCAAAGTCAGATTCCAGTTTGTGCTGAACTTCCCCCATTCCACCGTTCCTGCTCCTTAGTTGCCTGCGTCTGTCCAGAAAGCTCCCAAAAAGCCTTCCGGACCCAGACCCCATGCTACAAATGTGAATTAACTGCTGCTGACAAAACTCCTTGAAACCCTAACGCAAAAGTTTGTTCTTGTCTTTAGAAGCTGAAGTGGGTTACATACTGGTTTCGTCTGGAGAGCACGTGTCTCAGCTTCTATACTAAGAAGAATGAGTATTCTGTAAGTAGTTTTATTAGAATCTGAATGTGTCAGATTGTCCGGATTAGGGATGGTAAGACTCGCAGGTTCACATCGGTGCATAAAAGTTCACGATATGATCGCCGCTATTAAAAAAGTGTGCATTGGACACAATTGGGATGAACACAGGATGCATCTTTTCTAACATATTTGAACTGGTAAAATCTGATTTATTACCATATAATTATTAGTAGAAGCCTTTTATTGTTTAAAAATGTGCAAAATAATTTGACAGTTTTACTGTATATTTAGATCTATTGTCCCTCAAAACTAGTTTCTCAAACACACTGTCTCATCTCCAGGTCTCTACTGCTGTCGATCTGCCCCATGTTGACTTGCATAACATTACATTCTTTTGCGCCGCATGTCACACTGAATCAACTTGTGTCGAATCAAATCGCATCGATTCGCACGGCCCTGCAATAGGGGTGAATCATATTGTATCATATTAGCACTCGTTTCATACGTATCTAACGTGTGGGATCGTCGGCAATACGTCGAGATGTGCATCGCGCCCGCCCCATCCCTAGAGCAGATGCTTCCTTCAGTAGATACGCTGCTCGTAACTGGGATGCAAAGGTGTTACAGGCGTTTATACAAGACAGGATTCCAGCAAAAACCAAAGCAGTTTCATAAATTTACTAAGTGACTGAAAACCCTATGTCTCTAAATTACCTGCAGCACTGTTTTACTCAGTGTCTGATTCTCAACTTTTTCCTCTGTCTTTTTAGATACATCTCAAGGGCCAGTATGACTTGTATGGAGTGAGTCACCCTTCAAAAAATGAAATTGTGTATGAAATTCAGGGCTTGATTATTGGGAGCTGAGTTTATGACTGAAACCTCATTTGTGGGACACATTAGTGTATCTCATGTTAATATATTAATATTTAAAAGTATGTTTATGCTGAAAATGATATTTTTCTTGACCTCAGGTGAAATCTGTGCGTGAGATAGACAGGAATGATAACAAGCATTATGTTTTTGAAATCGGCTTGAAAAACGGGAAGAAGAAACTGCTGGTGAGACCCCCCCTCCCCCCCCCCCAGCCGAGCACTGACGGTGACTGGCACAAACTGCGATGTGCTTTGAGGATGTGGACCATCCTTGAAATATTTTCTCTTCCATTAATGAATGGTAGTCTTTGTTTCTTACTGTTGCTGTTTCCAATACCACACAAGGAACTGGGAGTAGCGCCTTTTGAGTGTAGTAATTGTTTGAAGGTGCATAGGTGCTCATATGCGACAAAGGGAAGGTCCATGAGCATTATGTAGAATTTCCTGTACATGTTTCAGCGGTTTCTGACAAACGATCATGTTGTTTGGATGCCTATGGGCCATAATAAAGTTGAAGGTTCTTCTGCACAGGTTGCTTGTGCTGGGCAGCCCTTGTGTGGCTGAGTGACCAGATGTGACCAGTGCTTGTTCCCTGGATGCAGGGCGCCGAATCGGCGTACTTGAGGCAGTGCTGGATGGACTGTCTGTGGAGGGCCATACAGCTTTCACCCTATTGCTCCCCAGACCCAGCTTTTGCCTGGTAACCCAGTCTTGCTTTCACCATCTCTTTGGAATGATGTCATAGGCTTGAGGCCCATTCATGGGTAGCTTTCTCGTCGTATGTTTCTACATAGTGTTCTGCTTTATAAGCTGTAAATTTAAAGATTTGCTGATATACTAGTTTATGAAATAAGTGGCTCGGTGCGTCAGGCAGCTGTGCTTATGATCTGGAAGGTCGCTGGTTCAAATACCATAGTTACTAGAGTGATTTCACTGTTGGGCCCTTGAGCAAGGCCCTTCACCCCATTTCCTCCTGGGATGGGCTGACTATGCTTTTTGAACTGGATAAAACCCATTTGTTTGGACAAAACACATTAAAAATGTGATGTGAAACTTTTGGCTTTTTGCCAACCCGGCGATTTGATCATGTGATGACTTGGCTTAATCGATGTCAAATTGTATGTAATGCTGTAAGAACCTGTTACCATATAGTGTTGCTCTTTAGGAGGGGAGGGGGAGAGGTAAAATGGGGCCCCCGGAGTGCTACTACAAGCTCTCGTCACAGTACAGGACAGCTAATGGACAGTCACTCAGCTTTCGGACAGTGGGACTCGACGGGAGCCAGCAAAAGACACACACTGGGTATGAAGAACTCACCCGTACAAAACTTGTTTTCTTGATTAGTTATTTCCAACTCTGTCGAGGGGAGGAAATGTACTCCAATTTTATATGTTTTTTTTTTTGCCCTGCCAACTCCACATGTTGCCTCCAATATCAGAAGTGATGTACCATAACAACAAGCTGGAATTCTGTGGCCAGGAGGAAGGAGGACGATCATGTGACCGAAACGATTCTTATTATGAAACTGTAGCACCGGGGACAAGTAAGCAGAGTGTAACATGGATTTCAGCTAATAGTGAGATAAATTAAGCTGGTCGACAGCAGAATTAGAAGATGCTTGGGCCTTTTACAGAATCCGTGTGTAGATGGCAGCAGTGATGGTGGAGAAAAATCCTGGCAGGTTTAATCATTTCACAATATGAAGTGTGCAAGCATATCTTGAAAGATACAGATGACGGTCCAGGGTTGGCTGCGCAATCTCTACAAAGTGTGTGTTACTTGATTCAGGCTGGGCATTTACAGGGCTGTCTTCATCTTCAGGTGTCTACGAAAGCACTTACTGTAAGCCGGACTATGAAGAGGCAGTAGAAAGCAACTATGACGCGCCGTTATGCAGAGCAGGTATACGCTTGTGTCGTCCTCTCTCTGCCGGGGGCTTTCTCATGTGATTTCTCCTTAATATTCCACGTTGTGTCACAGGGCGTGTCTAAGTGTCTAAATGCTTGCCGCAGGGTTAAAATATAAAGATGGTGTAAATAAAGAGACCAGCTCCGCCTCCTAATGCCCAAATTGCACCATGCCGGCGTGCAGCTCCGCCTCCTTATGCCCAAATTGCACCATGCCGGCATGCAGCTCCGCCTCCTAATGCCCAAATTGCACCATGCCGGCATGCAGCTCCGCCTCCTAATGCCCAAATCGCACCATGCCGGCGTGCAGCTCCGCCTCCTTATGCCCAAATTGCACCATGCCGGCGTGCAGCTCCGCCTCCTAATGCCCAAATCGCACCATGTGGGCGTGCTGCTCCGCCCCCTCAACGTTAACCTTGTTTTCTCAATGTCCCAAAATTTTGTAAAAGATTCAAAGTGAAGAGTTTAACAAAAGGTCACTTTTGTGCTAAAATCATGTTTTCTTTTATCAGCTTTAATGTTAACTTTCATTAGTTGCTCAAGATTTTTCAGGAAGATGAGATATTCCTACACGCATCTTGAGTTCTGTCCCATGTTTTTGTGTTTTTACTTTTCATGCACTGTACTGCTGCAAAAACTTCTCTCTTACTGGCTAAGATGTGTATAAGAAGCATGTATAAGATGTGTATAAGAAGCAATCCATGTATAACTTATTATAATGCATTTTGATAGGGACATGACTAATTAATAATGAAGAACATTGCTTTTAGTGATGTGCCATTTTGATGCATATTTAAGATTTATTTACGTTATGTTTGGGTGACCATATGGTCCATGTCAGGGAGGACACTCTGAGCTTGGACAGGATTTGTAAACTACCATTTCAGTATAAAGCATCTGGAAAAATATAGATGACAGTCCAGGGCTAGCTGCAAAATCTATCCAAAGTGTGTGTTACTTGATTCAGGCTGGGCATTTACAGGGCTGTCTTCATCTTCAGGTGTCTACGAAAGCACTTACTGTAAGCCGGACTATGAAGAGGCAGTAAAATGCAACTACGACATGCCGTTATGCAGAGCAGGTATACGCTTGTGTCGTCCTCTCTCTGGATAAGACAACCTTTCTCATGGAATCTCTCCTTAATTCTCCTCATTGTGTCACAGGGCAGGAGTGTCTAAATGCTTGTCGCAGGATTTAAATATAAAGAGGGTGTAAATATAGAGACCATCTCCACCTCCTCATGTCCAAATCGTATCTTGCCAGAGTGCAACTCCAACTCTGTTTTTACTTTTCGTATTACTGTACTGCTGCCAAAACTTCTCTCTTACTAGCTAGAGTAAGATGTGTATCAGAAGCAATCCATGAATAGCTTGATATTATTATTGATTTTCATAGGGACATCACTAATTAATATTGAAGAACATTGCCTGTAGTGATTTGCCATTTTGATGCATGTTTAAGATTTATTTACGTTATATTTGGTTTGCCGCATGGTCCATGTCAGGGAGGACACTCTGAGCTTGGACAGGATTTGTAAACTACTATTTTAGTATAACCCTGGGGAACCCAGACCACCTTATCCTTATAGGAAAAATATGTCCAGCGGCTAAAATGACCATACTGACTGTTACTGGGTCGTATATGGTATAATGGGCTGTAAAGCAAAAATTCTTAACTTTGATGAGTGGGTTGAATGTAAGGCAGAAATAAAAGGAAGGGTCATATATGACCCTGTGGGTTCCCCAGGGTTAAAGCATCTGGATTTCAATTAAGTGCTGAGTTCTTGCTGTGTGCTGATTGGTCAGTCTCCTATGATCATCCATGTATCACCAATGTTAATATCACCCTAGTTATGTCTTTAAAAATTCAAGGACTACTGAATTTTGCTAAAATGTAAAAATCTGTTTTCAAAAGACAGCGAACGGGTGCATCCTGGTAAACCTTCTTGTGCACTTTTTCTTCCACTTGCATGTTTACGAGCTCACCGAGTTGACATGTGGTTTCTCTGCAGACGCAAAGGGCGATGCTGTCACCGCCAGGGAGGACGAGTCGGAAGAAGCCATTTACGACGTCCCAGTGTCTTACAGGAAGGTGAACAACTTCTGCTCAGGTGGGGCTTCTTCTGACAACGTGCGCGGCTCCCCTTTCAGACAGGAACGGCTCTCAGAGCAGGGGCCTGCTGAGAGGAGTTTAGGCCCCCAGTGGTCTGGGCTGCAGCACCATCAGTCTCAACCAGTGTTTATATGGTTTGATTTTTATTTTTATATTATTTTCAATTTTCATTTGAAATCTAGTTTTAGTTTAATTAGTTTTCAGAGTGGTTTTATTAATTCAAAATATGTATTTCTATTTATTTTTTAATATATTTTAGTTTGTTTTTTTATTTCTTGGGATACACTGGAAGTTGTACAATGTGTGTTCTTTAGACAGTCCTACGCTACAAGTCAAAGGTTTTTGCACACCTAGAACTACAAATGAAAATATAACGCAAATAAAATGTTTCTTTTATAACATGGAAGGAGTATGTAACAGTACGTGTCTGACCCTATTAATTGGTTGTGTAGTGATGGCAAATGAGTCAAATTCTCAACTGTCCTTTAACTTTAAATGTTCTAGTTACCTGTTTCATCCCATGCATCAGAGCAGCATTTAACTGTGGAAAGAATGCCTCAAATTTTCTCTGCTGTTATAACTGCTAGAGGAGGTTACTTTGATTAGTAAATGAGTTTAATGATTGTATATTTTACACGGGTGTTCACAGTAGAGAGTTGAGTAACTTACCACCATTTAGTACAAATACAGTGTTGTCTATGACTAATATATGTATAACTGAGGCTGATGTGGTATAAAGCCTAGCTAAACTCAAAATAAATAAATCGCAGGGCCCTGATGGCATTTTACCTGTAGTTTTAAAAGAGATGAGGGATATTATTAGCCAACCTTTAACTCTAATATTCCAGAAACTGCGGGTCCGGTACCTTCAGATTGGAAGCATGCTAATATAACACCCATATTCAAAAAAGGGGATAGAAGTAATCCAGCAAACTATAGGCAAATCAGTTTAACTAGCATTATATTAGTCACTGGGCTGATACGTGGCAGATGAAATTTAACGTAGATGAATGTAAGGTAATCCATGCTGGGAGCAGAAATATGAAGTACAGATATTTTATGGGTTTCACTGAAATAAAGGTAGTTGATTATGAGAAAGATCTCGGTTGATGCTTCCATGTCCCACTCTCACCAGTGTGGGGAAGCAATAAAAAAGGCCAATAGGATGGTAATACCACACCTAGAATAGGTCACCATACCTTAAAAAGGACATTGCTGCCTTGGAAAAGGTGCAACGTAGGGCTACAAGAATGATTCCTGGTCTTAGAGGAATGTCTTTTGAGGAGAGGTTAGCTGAGCTGAATCTGTTCAGCCTCAAGCAAAGGAGATTAAGGGGGGACATGATCCAGGTATATAAGGTTCTAACAGGTCTGGATGCTGTTCAGCCAAATGGCTACTTTAATATTAGTCTAAATACTAGAACTCGTGGCCATAGGTGGAAATTAGCAGGAAACTGAATTTGAGGAAGCACTTCTTTACACAGCGTATAGTTAGAGTATGGAATAGTCTTCCTGCTAGTGTAGCGGACGCTAAAACCCTGGGTTCCTGGAAATAAGAGCTAGATAAGATTTTAACAACTCTGAGCTATTACCTGTAGGTAAGTTCTCTCCAAATGAGCTTGATGGGCTGAATGGCCTCCTCTTGTTTGTAAATTTCTTATGTTCTTATGATTAATCAACAATATGACATTTTCTTGCTAATAAAGGTACTCAAATGGTGAACATACTGTTATTTTCCAGCAAGGAATATTGAGTGTATTTTTGAGTGCAGAAACCTTTGACTGGTATGTAGATGAAAACACAAGCAATACAGCAAATGAAAAGATTCCTGGCATTATTAATGGTAATTAAAGAAACAAATCATTACTTTACATTAAAAACAGTAACGGAAAGTATTTATTTGTTTGCATTTTATTTTAGTTAATGTTGGAGGCAATATTTAGTTTGCATTTCTTGTTTTTGTATCTTGTTTCCATTTATGAAAATATGTTCTTGTACTTTTCATTAACGATAATAACCGTGGCCTGAACCGATTGCTGGAGACTGCTGGTTTCTTTTGGAGAGGATAACAAAAATGCAGTCGTTACCCTCAGGCCAGCTTATACACTGACCTTTTCCTCATATTTTGTTTTTCTCTCTCGGTACCAACGTTACGATGCCTACAATCTACAGAGGGCATTTACGACGTCCCAAAACCTCTGCTGTGGACCATGTCTGCACAGAGCCTTGGTAAGATGTAAAGATAATAGACACTTCCGTACATGACATTCATGTGATTCTTTCTTCCCACTTCTAGAAAAATTACAAACAGATACAACTGCAAAGTGTATGTTAGCAGCCTACTCAACCTGTTTGGAAGCAGATGTTGTTTCATAAACTCCTAATATATGCAGTTATTACTGCAAAATGTAAACTGCTTTTAGCTATAAACAATGTCAGCCACATGGGAGTTTTACTTACACAAAAAGGTTCTGAGGACAGAATGGAAAAGGATTGGTTCAGAGAGATAACCAGTCAGAGGTGGAACCAAGATATCTAATTGGTTGGACCCTCCTCCTCTACAATCTGATTGGTTATCTTTCATTTTTCATTCTGCCATCAGAACATTTTTGCTTAACTAAAACTCCCATGAGCTAATGGCAGGCACTTTAAAATCCCCACATCCTGGGAAGACTGACCTGTACCTGCTGGATATGGCTTTTGTTGCAGATGACATCTGTGACGAGGAAAGGTCACCACACAACACCTATCTGTACGATCAGGTGGTTGGGGACAGAAGAAGATATTCAGATTCCTGACGGGCAGGAAGGGGACACTGTGGTCAGACGAGGGTGGGGAGGACTGGGGGAATAGCAGATCAGCTCAGACGCTAAATGAGAGTAGTCCAGTGTTTTAGTTGTGAGTATCAGAATATAACCTTCAAGATTTTAATTAATGTGTCCAAATAATTATGGGGCTGAATTACAAGGGAATCCGCACCATTTAATACCCCATAAAACCTTTACTGATCTATGTTGATGGTCTGAAATATTAGATATTGGCTGTAATTTCTATTTTTTTTTTTGAAAAAACACTACTTTATTTGGGTGTGTTTCTTATGCTGCAAGACTTTTTGAGCACAAGGGTTCCAGTTCTCTGGGACATTGCCTCTCCAAAGTGTACAGTGACACATTTAAAATAATTGGATATTAAAAAAATAATTGGATCGGTTTGAAGAATCAAGACCAGAGACGGATGGTTTATTTTTATTACTGTTCCTTCATGAGTGACAAGGCGACAAACGAACAGGAAGCAGAGGAGATGCAGAGGACACAACGGGGGCTGGGGGGCTCTGCTTAGCCCCCCCGGGAACTTCTCACAGGGCTTCACATCTAAACATTCCTCGCTAGCTGGAGGACAGCCTTGTGTAAATTAAATCACCACAGGGAAAACAAATCACACCAAAATAAATGCTGTAAACGTAACCCTTTCAGTAATTGTGAAACTAGGTTTTTATATGGTTCCTGCTACTATAACATACGACAGCTTCATTATTCCTTCAGAAAGAAAACTGTAGTGCACAGGATTTCCTGTAAATAAAACACAAGCATTTCACAGTCAAATCTGCACAGCGTGACACAAACCTGTACAGCGTGTGTGTGACATTTACATACACAGATAAATCAAAACTGAATACAAGCAAGCCAAGGAATCCCTGCTACAGGGATCACATTACATGTGTGTATATTTCAAGTACAATATACCTTTGTCTATAGATTTCATATTGAGGGATGATTTGCTACAATACAGATAATTTACATATGAAAGGTTGTGTTGTCACATTTATTTTGCACGCAAAACCAAGAAAGTTAATAATAATAAAAATCTGAATGATGCCCCCCCCCTGAGGATCTATTGCCCAGCAGCACGTGAAGTCGATCAGTCTCTATATGCGATTTAGCAAACTCCAGTAAAATGGAACGCTTAGCGACAGAAAGTTCCGGTTTCTGGTGGACTGGGCCAACCTGCCTGTGCGGAAGCGTTTTTACAAAGAGACACCTGGGCTGCCTCTCTTTCTGCTGCAGAACACGGTTACATGCTGTAGTGAGGGTCACCATCTTGTACACGGTTACATGCTTTAGTGAGGGTCACCATCTTGTCAGTGTCAAATTAATTTAGGTTACACGTACGGCAATCTCTTCGCCGACTTTAAATACACAAATAAATATATACATATTTTGCTGAGATATTGTGGGGAATGGTGCAGTTCCCCGGTGCCGGGATGTGCCCATAAACTGCGCTTCCCCTGGCCGCTCAGTAGGGGGCACCCTGTGTCTGCTCGCTCAGAAACTCCTCCAGCACGCAAATGATGTCGCAGGCCTCGGGCAGGCCGCTGTGCTCAGCACGCGCGTTGTGCAGCAGCACGTCCCCGTTGCCGCAGGCCTGCAGGAATAGGCAGCAGCGGAACAGGGCGTAGTGGCTCATCTCGGCCTGACGGATGAATCTCTTCAGGTTGTTCATGTCCTGGATGGCCTGTGGGTGGCGACAGTGAATCAGGCAGGGGTGTGGAGGGAGGGGGGTATCGAACTCTCAGGTTGTGGGCTCACGTCAAACGTGTAAAATCTCTTTAGATATGTTCACTGCTTAGATATATTCAGCTGAGAGTCTTGCAGGTTGGTTTCCCAGCAGGTGATGCCATCTATTCAAATCAATTATGAATTGTCTCTGAATAATGAATTGAGGTTTCTGACGCCACATGAGATTTTCCTTCTCCGGCACGTGAACCCGCAGCTCTACTTGCCGCACCACTCTACCCAGTAAGGCTGCGGGCGGGTGGCCGGCCGACACGCACCTTCAGCTTGAAGTTCTCCAGGATCTGTCGCAGCAGGAAGGGGTTGCTACGCTCCGCCGCATTCAGGAACGCCTGGATCCAGTCGTCGCAGAAGCGGTTGCTGACTGCAGAGGAAATGATTGGCTGGTCAGACGGGCGTTTAGAGACGTGCACCTGCCACGGGGGCAGCGATCGGGGGGGTCACCTGCGTTGGTGAAAAGCAGGGGGGTGTGAGAACAGTCTACCAGCAGGTTGGACTGCAGCTCCTCCGGGGCGGCCTTGCAGAGGGAGGCTGTGGTGGCCTCTTCTGGGGCCAGGCCCTGCAGGCTGGCTGCCTTGATGAACCTGCAGTGGGGGGGTTGGGGGTTTTAAAGGTACTAAAGCTTTCCTACCCCTATAATTTCACATGGACTCTTAACATATTCATAGGTCTCTGGCGCCCCCTGCTGTCTCATAGTTGTAGACTGATCTTATCTCCAGCTACTGCTAGTCATGGGGCACAACAGGAGCTTTAAAAAATTTGGAACATGAATCCTGTGTGTATGTGTGTTAGTTTTTGTAATTATTACATTGTGGGAACAATATTTCTCCACAAAGTGATAAAACCATGTAACTTTTTACCTTGTGGGGACATTTTTCATTCCTCACAAGTATAAACTCAATTTCATATCTGTGACTGCGATCGAAAACTGTCGAAAGTCTTTTATTTTGTTTGGTCACTTATGGTTAAGGTCGTCATAGCTGGGATTAGGGTCTTCCCCATAGAAACAAATGGACAGAACCCACAAAGATATGAATAGAAACGTGTGTGTGTGTGACGCTTCTCTCACCTGGTGATGTCCGCCTTGGTTCTCTCGTCCGCGCCGATGACATCCACGTTTGTGTGACTCAGTGCCTTTAATATTGAGAGACCCAGGCCAGACCTGTTATGCGCCACACTGCACCAAGTGGGACGTGTGTGCTGTCGATCACAGGCACAGTGACAGCCTGCCTGGGTTCTCACTTAATATGTGATAAGTGACAGCAGACTACTGTTCCTTTAGCAGATTAACAACAGACGACAGCAAGGCGGGCAACAGGAAATTAATCATGTAAGGTCATAGAATGTGGAGGCCAGTCTGCCGCTTCCTGATTGGCTCTACACGCTGCATGTGGGCCGACGAGGTCAAAGGTCACTCACGGCATGGAGCAGATGGGCCACGTCCCCCTGCATCAGCTGCACCACCCTGTGAATGTGCATGACAGACTCCTCGTACCAGCGGCTGAGGTAGGGCCTGATCTCCGTCTCCAAATTCTGCAGCTGGGAATTTGACGTGAGATCTGGTGACACGAATCCCTTATGACGGTACAGCTGTACATCTCTGAGACACTGCGTACGCTATCAGTGTAGGGTTACTATCATTTTTTTAGGGTGTGGGGAATGACATTGTTCACAAGGGTGAGGTGCATGAATCATTAAAAAGGAGACAAGATCTCCATGGTAGACCACTGTGTTTTGACCTTCCGGGACACTGGAGCACCTACCTCAGGGCTCAGGCTGCTTTGTAGCCCTTGCACATACTTGTCCAGCTCTAGTCTGAATGTGCACTCAGTTAAGGTCACAGGAAGTACCAGCAGAACCTCAGTTTACCGTCAACATTCCGTCTGTGATTTCAATGTACAAACTGCTATAGACCTACTGACCATTGGTACTGTTTTGTGTGTCCAAAGCTGTCACTCCGAGAAAGGATATAAATTAAGGCCCCTCTCGCACCCCCCCAGCAAGCAGACCACGTAGCCGTCGCCGTCCTGCCCCTCGCCTTGCTCCAGGAGGCAGCAGTAACAGCCCACCGCCTCCTCCGGCACACTGAAACCCCCCCCCCCACAGAAAAAACACCATTTGTACAAAACTCGCTTGCTCAAAACTCAGATAGAACTACTCTATTGCTGTATAAGCGGGACTCTCAAAGATGGCTAGCAAAAATATTCAGAGCTAAAGAGACACTGTATCAGGTGTCACGGCGACAGCGGCGGATATCACCTGAGCTCCACTGTGGCGATGTTGCCCATTCCTCCGAGGAGGGCACCCTTGCTCAGTCGCCTGGAGATATAGCTGCGTAGCTCAGGCTCAGCTTCTGAAGGCAAACTGGTATCCACAAGGGACAGACTGGGGTGCCCGGAGCCAGCGAATTCAGCAAGTCAAACGGGGCACACATAAATATCAGTCATAATCTCAGAACGTATACTGATAATATATTCCAACATTTTTACTCATGTATTGCACTGTCAGCAAAAGTGTTGAGCCCTGGTACAATTTTGTTCCCCAAGGTACAAACAACATTAATGTCAAAAAGGTACAAAATATTCCTGAGTCCATTTCTGTAACTTAGAAGGTACATTTATGTAATTTATATATACCTAACAATTACCAGTCCCATTATGGTACAACCCCAGTGACAAACGATTGTTTCTGACAGTGTGGAGAACAGGGCAACCACCACCCCATGCCCCCCCGGGAAATAAATGTACACTTATTAGTTTCAATAGTGTGTCCTCGTTCGTCTTCATTATGATAAGACCCTTAGTAAAGACTTAGCCCCCTTTTCATAAATCTCTAATGACGCTCGTGCACAGTATGATTAGTAATCTTTGTCGTAATGCAGCATAATGGACCGACAACTGCGATCATCGATCTCTACCTGCCGTCATCCTGGCTCGCCGTGGACTCTGTCCTTCGGTGGCTCTTGGTCTCGTTCTCCTCTGCCGACTCCGATCTTAACGGCACATTTCACGTAAATTCAATTATATGGGTAATTTGCTAGTAAATGTTGCCATACTACAGTAACTTTGTATTCAATTCGAACGAAAAAAATAAAAAGAGCAGATTTGAGAGCTACTTTTTAAAAGCTAAATAATCGGCACTGATACAATTGCTGAACAGAAAGTTTACATTTCTAGCTAATAACCAAAGACCGACACCGATAGATGAGTAATATTTTCGTCGCTAGTGACAATAGCACCTCTTTGAATTAATCATTCATAATATTTCTAACTTGTCAATCATGTTTATATTCAGCTTCAATTTATGCAAGTGGTTCCGTTATCGTATAGTAAAATAAAAACTGTCGATACCTTGTGGTTTCATAAAAATAGACAGCATAATAACAGTTTATTTGTTGTGATATTTCTTCATTGTCAAAATCCGTTTCCTTTTCTTCCACGTCGATTGAGTCTTGAAAAGAAGACGTCTGCGAAGTAAACATTGTTTATGTCAGTGAATGAATAATTACTGTATTGTAGTTACTGTTCAGAGACGTTAACTGGCGACGTATGATCATCTGTGTCCGCTGTGGTCCGTCTCCTAAAACATCCGTGTTCAACACATCTTATATTACATTGATTCCTGAAAATTTCAGGAATTTTCAATTCCAGACTTCCAAATGATAGTGCAAGGCGTTCACTAGATCCAGAACAGACTCAGTAGAGTTGCACAGCATTTTAATAATAATTATGATAAACATTTTCTAGTACTCATAAACAGCGTAGGAAACTCGTCACTAGTTTACATACGATGACATATTATTATTTATTATTAATATTCTCAACACACACGTGCTTGTGTATAGTTGTCTTTGAATGCATTTGTCATATGAGAGACATTTAAGAAAGAAAAAAAAAAAAAAAAAAATCGCCTTTGGTTCTGCACATGCGTGATGCCCTCTTGCACGGAGTGCATTGTGGGTAAGCCCGGCATCCGTTGTGTCATTAGCTTCCAGTTAACTATACGCCATCTTCTGCAGTGGTCGGCTCGTTTTTATATTTATATCTCCCTGTTGCTCCTGTTTTAAAGACCGTTAATTAAAAAGCATGGGACGTAAAAAGAAGAAGCAGATGAAGCCGTGGTGCTGGTATCCTTTGTATAGAAGCTGTGTATATCTCGCATTGCTATACCATGTTTAGTAGATACTGTTTGTTAGGCCAGATGGGCGCCTTATGAGGACAGCGAGGTGGCTAAATTGCATAGGTATTTGTTTAGGCGTACTAAAATTTAAAGGGAATTTGGGCTGCTTCTTGTGTACTTATAAATGCAAAGGTTGCAAGCCGTTCAGCAAATTGAGTACACGATTCCTCGTATTGTATGGGATATTGAGCTAGCTGATTAATTGTTTTAACTAGACGTTAACTATAGTATATGCGACGTTAACGCATTTTTTAAAGAACTGTGGTGCTTTTAGTTTTTGTGTTTAACGTCAACCATTTTGAGTAAGATGTTTATATGAAACAAAAGATGTAATGTGTGTATCACGCAATTTCGTCCTACAGATTACTGGCGCGGTATGTCCGGAGTACTAGGTGCTTTTTAGCAGCGCATCTGACTATATCAGATTATGGTTAAAGCAATCATCGTAGTCACATGGCGTCTAAGTATACAGTGTGATTTTTATACGCACATATTTTTAACCTTAATTTGGAACAACAAGGTACTGCAACCGGGATTTCGACGATGAGAAGATTCTTATCCAACACCAAAAGGCAAAGCATTTTAAATGTCACATATGCCACAAGAAGCTATACACGGGACCTGGTTTAGCCATCCACTGTATGCAGGTACGGTAACTCCATCTGCTGTGTGGCGTGTTGTTTTTCCCGCTGATATTGTGAGGCTTATGTGTGCTGGTACACAGGTTCATAAGGAAACCATAGACGGGGTCCCTAATGCAATACCGGGGAGGACAGACATCGAACTTGAGATCTATGGAATGGAAGGAATTCCAGAGAAGGATATGGAGGAGCGAAGGCGTGTGCTGGAACAAAAAACTCAAGGTACCTGTGGGCTGATTCCGAATCAGGGGCTGGACGTTTGCTCCCTCCCTCCCTTCCGTCCGTGTTAGAGCTCTCCTTTGAAAGGATGCTGTGCCCTGTTTTGCAGCGGAGAGTCAGAAGAAGAAGCAGAACAACCAGGACGACTCGGATGATTATGAGGACGACGAGCCCGGGCCCTCATTCCAGACGCCTGTCACGCAACCCCAACCCAGCTACATACCCCCAATGACCCAGCCGGGGGTGTCCCCTGTCCACGGCGCCCCAAGCATGCACCACGGGGGCTACTCGGGTACGGCTTCATCTATCGCTTCATTCTTCCTATGTGTGCCTGTAAAAATCGCTAAGTAACCCTCTTGCCCTGCCTTCTGTGCAGCTATGCCCCCCCTGATGCCAGGCGTGCCACCCATGATGCCAGGAATGCCCCCTGTAATGCCAGGCATGCCCCCCGGGTAGGTCTTCTGCTGTGATATACAGAGGCTGGGAAGGGGGTGCCTTTATCCAGCTGGTATATTAAATAATCTGGTCTTTTTGAATCCTAAGAATGATGCCTATGGGTGGCTTGATGCACCCTGGACCTGGGATGCCCCCGATGATGCCGGGCATGCCGCCAGGTGAGTCCTGCCTGTTCTCACTCTGCCTGTTTGGTCTCCATGTTTGTAGTTCTCTCTCTCCATGTGGCCTCTTATCCCCGCTCAGGTATGCCGCCTCCCATGGACCACAGGGCAGCAAATCGCCATATGGCCCCCGGGCTGCCTGTCACAGCTCAGGGCATGCTCAGTAGGCCTGCTGGGCCTGTAGTCACGGCAACAACGGCCCCACCTGCTGTCACAAAGCCGCTGTTCCCCAGTGCAGGACAAGTACAGGTATGTAATATGAGCTTGTGCTTCCTGAACGTGCCGTCACAGTCGCGTTGCTTGGGGTGCAGGTTGTGTTTGTTTTGTGTGAGAGTGTCTGAACATGTTTGATCGTTTTGTTGTTCAGACAGAGGTGCTGGTTGCACACTTGGCGTCAGGATAGTTTCTTGGCATATGAGTCACGAAGCCTTGGGGGGTGAAATGGATCCCTCGCCTCATTGCGTGTGGTTGGCACGTGCCAAACGCTCGGGCTGCATGAGGGGTCTCGCGTTCCAGTTACCGGCTGTCTGTCAGCACCTGCTGAGACGGCATTTCCCTGCACAGTCCAAGTAGGCGGGAAGCTCAGTTTTGCAATCTGAGCAACAGCTCCCCTAGTGGCATAAATCTGTGGTGCCTAAATGTTACCGCTCTTTACCGCCATCCTGTTGTGTAGCAGGTTTTCCCATAGGAAACACTGTGCTGTAAACAGAAGCCGTCATGTGGCTTGTATATCACCTGGTGCATCTGCGTGCCTTTCCCTTGATGTTATTACACTGTTATCCTGTAGGGGGCGACGCACACAACCTTGTTCAAAATTCGCCCGTACAGAATAGCCCCAGATATACAGATTAGTGTGCATCACTGTGGCAGTGCAAGGGCTCCGTCCTTCTCAGGAGTAGCATTTGGGTGCCTAAAATTCCATTGGATGGCTCATCCTGTGCCCCTCCCCCTTCCCAGGCGCAGCAGGCGGTGACGGCCCCGGTCGGCACAGACTTCAAGCCCCTGGGCACTGGCGCAGTCGCGGCGTCCGCCGACCTGCCGAAAGCCACCTTCCCGGCCTACTCGCAGTCCAGCCCCTCGGCCGCTAATGCTGGTAGCACAGTGTCCAAGCCGCCAGCCACTGTGACAAGTAAGCCTGCCACCCTCACTACCACGAGTGCAACCAGTAAGTTGATCCACCCTGATGAGGATATCTCACTGGTAAGTTTCACACGGCCTTATTCGCCTTACATTTTACCCTTTAACAGTAAGTAATGTACCTGTAATGTCAGTGCCTAGTGAATAATCCTGATGTTTCATTCACTTAATAAACCCCCCCCCCCGCCCCCCCAAATCCCTCCAGTATTGCAGTTTGCGATCCTGCTAGTATCTTAGCATGTGTCTGTTTTTGGTTCTGTCCCCGGTAGGAGGAGATGCGGGCCCAGCTGCCTAGGTACCAACGTAACATCCCTAGGCCGGGCCCGGCGCACATGGCCGCCCCGCCGGTGGCGCCGATGGGGGGCATGATGCCCCCGCAGCAGCCCGGAATGAGGCCCCCCATCCACGGTGCGCGATCGCCATCCTTCTCTCTGCCCCCTGCTGTTTATGATCAGTGCCAGGCCGGATTGGTGCTATGTGACGTTTTGCCTTCTTTGTTGCAGGTCAGTATGGGGCTCCACCACAAGGACTACCGGGATATATGCCAGGTGGGATGCCCCCATATGGACAGGGCCCCCCCATGGTCCCCCCTTATCAGGGAGGACCACCAAGACCACCTATGGCCATGCGCCCCCCTGTAATGTCTCAGGGAGGGCGATACTGACACCTAGGTTTGGAGACCTCAGCTTTTTTTTTTTCCCCTCATTCCCAGTCCCTTAGCTTGTTTTTTAACTGCAAGACAGTAACTACTTGTTCGTCAGTCTATGTCATCAGGATAGAAACATGGAATCACACAGCAGGTCTTGTTTTGCTTAATGGTTTTTATTTCAACAAGCACAGTGTCACAGTTTTTATATATGAATCGCTTCCCCGTGTTTTTTTTTTTTCCATTTAGTTTTTTTCTCTTTTTTTTTTTTTTTTTTAAAGAGGTAAAGTGTAGTGAATATGGTTCGTGGTGTTTCTGAAGGCGTCGGCCGGCCATTATCCAGGTAAACGTGAGCGCGGTTCTCCAGAAACAGCGAGGCCTTGGCAGCAGCTCGTGTGCTGCTGGATTCCGTGTCCACAGCCTGGTGTGGGCTGCTGAACACCGTTCTCCGTGCTGTAACCTTAACACAGGCTCACCTCATTTAGCTTTGCTCGTTACAGGCTTGAAATGGCTTGTGAATTTATTTCTAAATGGTTGTAAAAATTTATTGTAATAAAATTTTGTTAATCTTGGGCCTTGTTTTTTTTTTTTTCCCCAACCTCGCCTCGCATCAGTCGACTGCTTCAGAGGTTCGTACACTCAGGCCCTTTACAGGTTTGCAAAACATGAAGACTTTTTTTTTTTTTACTGAATTTGAATATTTTGCGGCACAGTAATATGTATGAAGTCTACTTTTGTGCTGGAGTTGTTGGATAGTTGCTGTCATCAGGTACCTTGGCTTCTTGCCTGTAGATCATACCAGGTCAAAAGTTTAGGCATACCCACCCATAGAAGGGTTATTTGTACTATTCTCTACATTTTGTGATTATCAAGACATCAAAACTGCCAAATAAGTATATATGGAATTACACACTGACCAATGAAGTATTTAACAAAAAAAAATACCCCTGTCTTTAGTTGTCTGATTTTCATGTCAAGTCTTGAAACACCATGTTCTGAACAATTCTGATCTCTGATACCTCTATTTCTAGAGATTTGTTCTGTGCACCAGTGTGTAACATATTTCTTGACCGTCGGATGTTTTGTTGCTTTATCCAAGAGGCAAAAAATGTAATTTCTGTACACATGAAGTGGCTCACCCTATGGTCAGAAAACCCTTTTAGAAATAATAAAAAAAAAATTATGAATTCCAGGTTTTCTGGTGGTGGGTACAGCTTTGACAGGCATTCTAACAAGCTGGTCTGGTTTCAGTCAGTTTGCGCTAGGTTTTCTGCATGATATGAAGAGAGATGGTACCACCGTAATGCTCCAGACAGCATAGCATTTGCCCCTACCCCTGGGAAATGACACAAAAGCATTTCTACACAAGCTTTCTGCAAAGAAAGTTCACGCATCGCTAGTAGTGTGACTGTTTGCATGGTCTTTGTGAAAATGTTACCGTAAAATCTAATTTTATTCACTAAAGAGCTAAGCGCTGTGCTACTCACTGCAGTTACTTCAGCATGTGGGTTTGTTGCTGCCTATCCGACTGTGTCGAATATGGGGGTTAGAGTTTGGAAGCTATATGCATCTGTATGTGTGAGGTTCTGCAAGCTGTCTGTGGTTTCCCAGTAGTCCGGTTTCTTCTTGCAGCCCAGATACAATCTGCAGTACAGATTGGTATCTCAAATGTTCATGTATTGTAATTCCTTCGCTGGTGTGAAGCGCATTTTCGAGGCACCTGCTCCTTAACCCCCATCTCCAAGGGCCCCACATGTTAGCTGACCCTCTACTGTGACCCCCAAGCTATAGAGAGCAAAATGGGGCAGGTGAAGAGGAAGATTCCATTGTAGCTGTACTTCTCTGTACTTTCTCACCACATCCATAAACCTCCTCTTAGACCATCTTCTTATTGGCCTTTTTTATTGCTTCCCCACACTGGCGAGAATGGGACATGGAAGCATCAACATACACACCAAGGTCTTTC
>JAODKE010000050.1:1440340-1475637 GCA_026779605.1 Mormyrus hasselquistii | reverse complement strand
TAAGGAAGCACTTCTTTATGCAGCGTGTAGTCGGAGTATGGAATAGTCTTCCTGATAACGTAGTGCAAGCTGAATCCCTAGGTTCCTTTAAATCAGAGCTAGATAAGATTTTAACAGCTCTGAACTTTTAGTTAAGTTCTCCCCAAGCGAGCTTGATGGGCCGAATGGCCTCCTCTCGTTTGTATATTTCTTATGTTCTACTCCCCGCATTCTCATCCTTCCGCTGTCCTCCCTCTCATTCGCACACATGTATTGTGTCTTAGTCCTACTGACCTTCATTCCTCTAGATCATATCTCCACCTCTTCAGGGTCTCTCTTCTCCCCCCTACTCTCAGTACAGAACACAATGTCATCTGCAAACATCACTGTCTGATCTCATCTCTCAGCCTGTCCACCACCATAACAAACAACAAAAGGCTCAGAGCTGGCCCTTAATGTAATCTCACCTCCACCTTGAACACATCTGTCACTCCTACGCCAGTCACCACGGTCACACTACTCTCATACATATCCTGTACGACTCTTACACACTCTCCTGCCACTCCCAACTTCCTCATACAATACCACAGCTCCTCTCTAGGGACCATGCCATGTGCTTTCTCCACAAATACATCATGCAACTCCTTCTGACCTCTATGCTTTTCGACCAACACCCTCAGAGCAACTATTGCATCTGTAGTGCTCTTTCGCAGCACAAAACCATACTGCTGTTCACAAGTCATCACCTCTATCCACTACTCTTTCCTATAACTTCATGCTGTGGATGATCACCTTCACATCACCCGTATTCTTCAAAATCGGTAGCAGCACACTTCTCCGGCATTCTGCCAGCCAGCTGGGGCAGCCAGTGCCAGTCTTTACGCCTGCCTCCACTACCTTAAACGCGGTTCACGCGGCATAAATGCGCAGCATATATTCACTTATTTTTCCAGAGGACGGAAGCAGAAGTTCGGAGAGCCAAATAAAATTCTCACGCTAATAAAAGAACTTGTCTGGCGCGTTTGTAAAATATGACAATCATGAAAAATTACCGCTCTTCAAATACACATTAACCCGAAGTACGTACGTAGACTTGCTTAAATTTATACTTAAATTTTAATTTCACTTATCCAAAATTGACGAATCGGCCATTACCACGCATCTCCAAAGATACGTAAACATCGATGCGTGGACGCGTTGACACCAGTTAACGGGACCACTACATAATCATATCACTTGCATAGGCATTTAGAAAAGGGGCTATTCAAATCACGGTCTGATTTTCCAGCCTTCCTCCTTCCTTTACCCGTGAGCTGGGCATGAAGCCGCTGTGCCCAATCAGAATCAGTAATTATTAACCAACTACCTGAGAGAACTGAAAACACGGCGTGGATTTAGAATCGAAGGCCAGATCTAAAGAGCCCTGGTTTCGAAGATGGATGTAGCCTTTATAGAGAGTATACTTACCTTCGTGCAATGTCTCAGCCATGAACACTGTCCCTCACTTGCTAACCCACCATTAATAATATTTAGCAATATTGCCATCTTGCGGCAAATCTATATATTTAGTTCTCAACACGGGGTGGCAGACTCAGCCCCTCCATCTATCTATTTACTATCCTTGTCAGGCTTGTGGTTGATTAAGCCTAATAAATATAATGTTTCCCCTTCCGTAGCCTTTTTCGTCTGCATTTTCAGACTAAGAAGTTGTATTTTAACATAGCTGCCAACTTTGATCATCTTAGGGTGACCAGATAATCCATGTCAGGCAGGACACTGAGCTAATTTGGGTTTTACAAACTATTTTCAAATTGAAAGGCTCCTGTGCTTGGTTGAATAGTTCAGCTCTTCTTGTGCTTTGACTGGTTTGTTTCCTTGATTGAAAGACTCATCCAGCTGTTTCACATTAACATTAGTGATACATGCATGATTATAGGAGACTGACCATTCGGCACACAGCAAGAACTCTGTGCTTAAGTGAAATCCAGGTCCTTTTAATTGAATTGGTAATTTACAATTTCTGTCCTGGCTCAAAGTGTCCTCCTTGACATGGATTATCTGGTCATCCTAGGTCAGCTGGCTGGCGTGCACACACATGCACACTCATTTACGCATATGTAACGATTTTATTGCCTTGTAAATAGTCTGTATGCTTTGCAAACTACCCAAACGCTTTTGATGTAGCTAATTTTAGGTTTATAAGAGTTTAATATATTGTGGCGTCGGTGAGTCAAGCGCCGTCTGGCCTATTTTGCGCATGTCCCAGCATGCCCCGCGTGCAGTTGTAAATAGCCGTTGTTGTGTTATTTCTGTTAATGGTTAATTCCTTGATTGTTGCGCGTGTGTTTAACTGTGTCTCCTGTGTAATTGGCTTACATAAATCTCCCACCGTGTGTGCGTTCTACAGTTTGGCGTCTCACAACCCTGTGTTTCCTATGGGTAATAGGGTTTTTTTTGGTGTTTGTTGGGTATGTGTAGTTTTTGTGAGGGTTTCTAATAAAGAGCGTATTTCTCCGGCATGCGAGTCTCCGTGTCTTTCTGCTCCCGCGATGCTTCAGTCTGTTCATCACTACAATCTGTTTACCGTAAGATTTCTTTCATAACAGTCTTGAGCGTGAGCCAAATGCCTGAGAGTTGGCTTATACATGTTATAAGCAATACAAAGGTTCCACTAATATCACTAAAAGTAAAACAATCAGATTGGAAACCACCTACCCAGGCGGTAAGAGAGGTATCTGTGCCGCCCACTGAGTGTACAGCCGCACCAAAAACTGAGCTAGATGTTGCGCATCAGCGCTTCCTGCATGGGAGAAGATCGCGGGCAAACCCCCGCCTGCCTGGAAGTACGGGCTCCTGTCTGCAATAAAGGCATCATATTAATTATAAATAATTCATTTGAAAATGTTACATTTTGCTGAGTGGATATTTCTCATAATGCCTATCTTGGGTAAGTGAGTGTTTTTCTCGTTAAAGTAAAACCAAAGCTTAAGTATCATTTAGGAAAATAGTAACAAAATATCTCTAAAATATATTAACTTCTGTGGCATTCTTCGATACGCTAAAAAATTAAATTAATGGAATATCCTACTTGTTCACGTGTTGACCGTGCGCGTCGCTATTCATGCTTAATTAAAATAAGCGCCTTCCATGTTTCTAGATTACAGGTCACTCTTGAAAGGAAAATGTAACTAAAACGGACTAAGCAATTTCAAAATGAATGAATGCGCTACCCCTGCATGTTCTCCCCTTTTTGTGCATTCTTCCTCTGAATACCAAAATTGCCTCCCGAAATGCAGTTCCATACACTGAAGTGAATTGCCCACCGTGTGCCCGCATTAAATCTTCCAGAGTGTCCCCTTGTCTTTACTGTGCTTAATTTGGATAACATCAAGGGTCTCCTGTTAAGCTGACCAGATACATTTGACTTTGTCCTCCATGTATTACTTACACTAGATTGCCAGCATTAAGAAGCAAAAGACAATTTTGAAAACCAATTTTCAAAAGTTATTTATTCAGTGCTTTGCAGTCACATTTTACAGTCTTCACAAATATTTAACTCAGTCTTCAGATTTCTTGACTGCCTTGCTTCCACAGACTTTATTTTTTAGTTCCACGTTACAATAAGCCTCCCTTTCGCCACTTGCAAATGGTAGTAACTCATTAATAAAAAGAAAACTCTGTTATCACTTTAAAATCTAAGTTTAAAATTGTCTATTACTATATTGCAAAGTGTTACTACCTAATCAATAACCAGTTTATAAAGCATTCATAAACCCTTTATAAGAGCAGCCTTATTGTAAAGTGGTACCATTATTTCACTGTTGTTATAACTTCGCTTTTAACCAGCTGAGGCGAATCAACCACCCAGCATTGAGTCTGTTACAAAAATGTGTTTTGCCTGTCCCCAGTCCATAAAATTTTAGCCGAAATATATGTAAGTAATGTAAATAATAATGTAAATAATGACAATAATAATAATACATTTATATCAGATTCTAATAGTGTATATATATTTACGGGGCGGGGGCACAGGGGGGGTCATGTGTGTTGTTAAAGGGGCACTGCCGCCCACCAGTCCAGAACTCCCCCTGTGTCCTGTATAAGGGGTTAGTGGTAAATGTCTCCTAATGGTCGTCTCGTGTTTAGGCTGCAGAGCTATAATTTACATCCAGAGGCTGGAAGGCCAGTCGGTGGACATTTGCTGTGAGTCTGAACAGTTGGGGTTTGCTGCCACGGGCTTGTACCTGAAGCACAAGTTCCCCCACCCCGAGAGGCACGTGGCCTCCATCTCAACGGACGGCAAGATGTCTGAGACCCCCCAGTACCTGGGCCGTGTGAAAGCCCACAGGGAGCCCGGTCCAGGCCCGGTCAATATCACCGTTTCCCAGCTGCGGAGCACGGACACTGGCGTCTATTTCTGTGAGTTCAACCACTCGGGCGTGACCGAGCCTGGGAGCACGGAAGTCTTCATCTCCGTGGAGGTGACAGGTGGGTGGTGTATGAGGATAGATAGGCTTCAAAGTAACACCTATCTACAGGGCTGGGCTTGAGATTGAAGTAAAAAAAAAAAAATGACATAGTGGTGCTGGTTTCATATCACACCTCCAGCAAACGATCCCGCAACAGATTGGTTGCATTATTTATTGAAATGATTAATCTGTGACTCCAAAAGCTTGTGAAATGTCTTGTGTGAATCAGACATCACGTTGGTTTTCTTGACAGAAGCCCACTGCCACTGCTTGCACTATCCTCTACTGCTGTACATCATTTGCGGGGCAGCGGTCCTCCTCTTATTCATTGCCATGGGGTCTGGACTTACAAAGTTTGTGAGTATGCAGCTGATTCACTCTGTGGCACTGATACCTAGGCGTCCCTGCACTGCTCAAGGGGCCCGGTCATGGAAAATTACGTTTTCATGCTCATGATGTCAAAGGCAGCATGTTTGATTGTTCAATCAAAACATGCTCACGGAAACTCTCAGAGGTGGACAGTTCAGGTCCAGAAAGTAAGAATCCAGACCGAGATTTTGATTCAGCCAACCAGTTGAGTATAAGGAGTCACAGTCACAGAGTAATTTTCGGGGTTTGTTATAGAGCACCTAATGTAGCTGCAGAGGAAAGCAGAATGTTATATGACGATATCAAGATTATGAGTAATAAAAATGATGTGGTGGTTATGGGTGATTTTAATTTACCTGGGATACAGTGGGACACAGTCTCTGGCTCTTCTGTAAATTAACTTGAGATGGTGGAATTAGTACAGGATTGTTTTTTACTCAGTTTAATACCTCTTGTTTTCTCTAATAACCAGGATAGGATTGAAAAATTAGAGGCTTTAGAACCATTGGACGGTAGTGATCATAACATGGTTAAATTTGAGATTAATTTTAGTGTCCAAAGAGCAAAGTCCAAAACAAAAGTATACAATGTTAGGAATGGTAACTTTAATGGTATGAGACTGAAACTAGAAACTGTAACTGGATGGAGTTAAATAGCCAAATGGTTGAAGAGGCATGGGGATTTTTTAAAAGCACATTGTTGCAAGTGCAAGAGGACTTCATACCTGTTTCCAGCAAAACTAAATCTAGGAAACTGCAACCAAGGTGGTTTACTAAGGAAATTTAAGAATAAAGTCAGGAGGAAAACGGCTCTGTTCCACAGATGGAAAATAAATAATGATTTCAAAATTAAGCAGGAGTATCTAAGTCTACAGGTAGAGTTAAAAAACATTAGACTCTCTAAGAGGAATGTAGAAAGAAAAATTGCATTGAAGTCTAAGGATGACAATAAAAGTTTCTTCTTATCTTAACTCCAAAAGAGCTTTAAAAGCTGAAATCACTAATTAGCAGGAAAGTAAGGGCCTTATAAGGGTCTGATATAGTAAATGAGTTTAATGATTATTTTACACGGGTATTCACAGTAGCGAGTTGAGTAACTTACCACCATTTAGTACAAATACAGCATTGTCTATGACCAATATATGTATAACTGAGGCTGATGTGGTACTAAGCCCTGCTAAACTCAAAATAAATCACAGGGCCCTGATGGTGTTTTACCTATTGTTGTAAAAGAGATGAGGGATATTATTAGCCAACCTTTAACTTTAATATTCCAGAAATCGTTATCTGCGGGTCCGGTACCTTCAGATTGGAAGCATGCAAATATAACACCCATATTCAAAAAAGGGGATAGAAGTAATCCAGCAAACTATAGGCCAATCAGTTTAACTAGCATTACTAGAAAAATAATGGAAGCTATAATCAAAGTGAAAATAATCTGCATGCAAATAACATTCTGAGGGATAGCCAACATGGATTTAGGGGAGGTAGATCCTGTTTAACAAATCTAGTTGAGTTCTTTGAGGAAGCCACAAGTGAAATTGATCACAAAAAGGCCTACGATGATCTACTTAGATTTCCTGAAGGCCTTTGATGTTGTCCCCACAAATAGCTCTTGCTTAAGGTCAAAGCTGCAGGGATTCTAGGAACTGTCGCTGCTTGGATTGAAAACTGGTTAACTGACAGGAAGCAGTGAATAGTTATTAGAGGCATAATGTCACAGTGGGCCTGCGTTCATAGTGAGGTACCATAGGGTTCAATTTTAGGACCACTATTGTTCCTAATTTACATTAATATTGACACCAATACATACAGTAAACTGGTTAAATCTGCAGACGAGACCAAGGTGGGTAGTGTAGCAGATACTGATCTAGCAGTAGAGAGGTTACAACGGGATCTGGATTTAATTAGCAACTGGCAGATTAATTAGCTGATACTTGGCAGATGAAGTTTAATGTAGATAAATGTAAGGTAATCCATGCAGGGAACAGAAATATAAAGTACAGATATTTTATGGGTTCCACTGAAATAAAGGTAGCTAATTACGAGAAAGACCTTGGTATGTATGTTGATGTTTCCATGTCCCACTCTCGCCAGTGTGGGGAAACAATAAAAAAAGCCAATAAAATGTTGGGTTATATTTCTAGGTGTGTGGAGTTTAAGTCAAAGGAGGTGATGTTAAGATTATACAATTTCTTGGACCCTACCTAGAATATTGTGTGCAGGTTTGGTCACTATACCTTAAAAAGGACATTGCTGCCTTAGAAAGGGTTCAATGTAGGGCTACAAAAATGATTCCTGGTCTTAGAGGAATGTCTTATGAGGAAAGGTTAGCTGAGCTGAACCTGTTTATCCTCGAGCAAAGGAGGCACAAGTGGGGACATGATCCGGGTCTATAAGATTCTAACAGGTCTGTATGCTGATCAGCCAAATGGCCATTTCAATATTAGTTTAAATAGTAGAACTCGTGGCCATAAGTGGAAATTAGTAGGGAGAACATTTTAAAACAAATTTGAGGAAGCACTTCTTTACACAGCGTGTAGTCAGAGTGTGGAATAGTCTTCCTGTTAGTGTAGTGCAATCTAAAACCCTGGGTTCCTGATTATGTTCTTATGTTCTTATGTACTCAACTGGTTGGTTGGAACAAAATTTTGGTCTGGATTTTTACTTTCTGGACCCGAGTTATCCACCTCCGGAAACTCCAGAAGTAGCAAAATGTGCATGACAAATTGTGCTTCTTTAGGGTAAAAAGTACTGCTGCAGCTCCAAGCAGGAAGTGGAGGTTCCCATCTATGAGGACATGATGGCGATTCAAAAGCAGAGTGTCTGCCGTGCTTCAAAAAGCCACGGAACCCAAGAGGCCGGAAGACATCCCCCTGTTTAAGCCGGATTTGCCTTGTTGATTTGTAGTTATCTAATTATGTTCATTTAGTTCATTCATCTATAGGTTTCATATTTCTTATTTTTATATTTCTTTCTGTCCTTGCTACTCACTCATCATGTTCTTTGCCTCATACAACTTACTGTCACCCCAGCTCCAGGAGTCTGTATAAAGGGCCTGATTCCCACAGGGGGGGGCAGAGACAAACACAGGCAGACACTGAACCGGCGATGAAAAACATATTTCTGTAACATATTCATTGTCTTAATAAACTGGTTAAGTATAAGGAACCTGCCTCATCATTCATCTAAAAGAACCTGAGGTTTCACTAAAGAAATCTATCAAGCCAGACTGGCATCCTAGTGCTTATGTGGCCAAACCTCCGCTGCTTCATCTCCAAGGACATGGATGCATAAGCCATATAACAGCTATGTGGCTGGATCAGGCTCCTCAGTCTCTTTAGGGAGGTGGCTTTAATGTACAGGAAACTGCTGACTGGTTGAGTGACTGCTTCCTTGTCGAGGGTCACAGAGGTCAGATTCCCCTGACAGACAGCAGGCTGTGTGTTAGCAGTTAGCATGCTAATCGACTAGGTCATTTGCATCTGCGTCCAGAAACATACTGCAGCCATTTTTATTAGAAGCTAGCAAGTTTTTTTTCCTTACTAGCTAGATTGTTTTGTTACTGATTTTCATCTATTTCTGTGTCTTTTCAGTCTTTCACTGATGGTGCAATGAACTACGGGCTACAGTAACATCATCCGAACTCTAGTCGGCTCCGCCTTTCCAGTGCTTTGCAGCCAACGTCAAATGTGAAACTGGCGAAAAGAAAATCTGGGTGTCGACAAAAACGAACTTGGAAAACAAAAACAAAAAAACAGCTAATTTATTAATCGTTTGAGAGAAGTTCCACAGTTCATTAATCTCTTTGCTGCATGTTGACATGAACCACACCACTGTAGGTAATATGAAGAAAAACACTATTTTGATACAGTCAAAGTAAAAATTTAAAGGTGACCCTCCCCATTTCCCACAGAAAGCAGAGATATGACACTTTGATCACATGTGATTAAACAAACAGCCTCGGCACCATGTGGACGGAGACTCATTGGTTTTGGAAAATACAGCATGGAAACCTAACATAGAGGCCAACGAGAGAAACTACACGGAGTGGAGAGCCGGGATAACATGCTGTTAGCATCTAGAAAGGCCCCGCCTCTCGACTCCTAACCGCTGTGCATAGATCGTGAGCTGTTTAACGTGATAAACCACAGTTTTTTTTTCTCTTTTTTTGAAGTGCATCCCAAAAAGACAATTCTTTGTCATTGAATACCTGCCACACGCGGAAGAATGACAAAGGCAAGAAATATTAATGCACAAACTCCCAGTTTGACAGGAAGTACCTCATGATAAATTTAAAATGTACAGCCACCAAGTTTTCGCCAACTAGTGATTTAAAAATTTAAAGCAGTTCTGTTACATAGATTTTATACAAAAGCAGTCACATCACTTTTTAAATCCAATATTTGGTAAACGTAACTCAATTTAGAAGTCTTTTATTCAGTTTCATTACCTTCTTTTTTAATTTTGATATTTTTGAAATTATAAAAATGGTGTGGAGTTTGTACTCTGGAACTTTTTCCTGAGACGTCCACTATTTTCCTCTGTGCAAGCAATGCGGAATTTAAACTCCCCCCCCCCAAAAAAAAATACAAATGTACAGCTCAGAGAGGCTATTAAATAAAGATGATTAACAGTAACACTGACATATGACATGAGTCATTCCCAGAGTTCTGAAATTAGCACAATAACCTTCTTGTATAGTGTTTTTATTTGATGGAAGAGAACTTGTTTATTTTTCAACCGTTCCCGTCATAAAATCTCTTTCCTTGGATGTTAGAAATACCAAACGTTTGTAAACAACAGGTGGCCTTTGCAAAGATATGTTGAACGAACAAACAAAACACTAAGGTAGGCACCACTGAATGGAGTTTCATTACAAGTCTTCTTGTCACGTATCATCAGACATGGAGAGCTGAAGTCCATCTAGTCTATTGCCACTTTTCACCAAAGTCCCATTTTTTTGTGTTTTCTTTTTATAAAATGCATTCATCAGAGTCGTGACCTTTTCCGGAATTATTCTGCCAGGAAAGCCACAGGAAGGTAGAAGGTAAAACATCTGGCAGATTCTGCGAGAACGTCGCTGTCCTCGAGTAAACAGAGACGAGCAAAAATCGCAGCCAAACCCCTCCCCCTCACCACCACCCACCTCGAGTGCCGTGTGTCGTTTGGGACGGGGAGCCGATTGAGGGGAAGCACAGATTGAGTGCGGAGCCGGGCTCGCGGATCAACGGTAAGGTCCGTCACACGAACACAGCATCCACAGTCAATTCTCACGTCTCGCACAAGCACACGCAAAAATGTGTGTCAGTGTTATTCAGCATTTTTTCCCCAAAGATTTGTTAGTCTATTATTGTTTTTTTTTTTTTTTTTTTTTTTTTTTTTATAAAAACCTGGAAGATTATGAATGAGAGAAAAAACTGTTAGAAAAACTTCACATTACAGTAATGTTGCTTTGTTAGATTCAAGTATGTTTATCAGTTTTTCTGTTGATATGCGTTTTCTTTTAATATGCGCGTAATGGGAAAAACCATTTTTGAGGCCCGTGCCCAACACGGGGGCAGGAGGGGGGCGACCTCGGGAGATGGTCCTGCAAAACAAACGTTTGAGAAGGGCAACAGTGATTTCGGCGTTTGTGTTGCGTGAAACCCAAGCTCCAGAATGCAGGCTCTGAACCTCGCTTCGTGAAAATAGAGTCAGTGCTGTGTTGATATCATTCCCTAAAGATCCCCCACCCAAGACAACACCCTACTACATTTCCTGGAGCCCTACAAACGTTCTGTGATGGGTGGGGCGTTACGGGTATGACATACTTTACAAAAAAAAAAAAAAACAAGGACAGTCACTAACTGCCTTCACCACTTTTGATATCAGTAAATCCAAAGTCACAGAAGGAAACACACAAGTGAGGTAGCAACGGCTGGGATTCTTTCTCCGGTTACCAGTAAGTGTGCAAGCCGCCGAGATGTTCAGTCAAACGGTCATGCACTTCTGAAACCCTGCTTAACCACACCGGGGGGAGCCATAGGAAACAAAGAAAAAACAGGAAACCAGCATCACTGCTTTTCAAGAGATAAAGTTCGTTATTGGCGCTGCCCTGCCATCGAGACGGGGCAGGTGATGTGGGGGTGCACTTCCCCAGAAGCGGCGTCGCTCCTGAGGTGGAGGGACATGCTGATGACAGTTTGGCTTGTGGTCCCGTCCGAGGCGGGGCTGACCTTCAACAGGGGTCAGACAGGTGCTCGTCGTACATATATCTTTACCATTGCATAGAGCAGCGCTTCTCTACCTCCGGCCGGTTCACGTTTTTGCTCCCTCCCAGGTTCCTTACCAGACAGCAAAAACATGGACTGTCCGGGGGTCACTGGAGAAACACTGGCATAGAGACAGTGACATGCTGGACTCTCCTCTTTAAAAGTCTCTAAAACAGCACAGAACAGGATCAAATTAAACCAGCTTTGGGGGGGGGCATAGGTTGTAAGAAATCCAGTGACCAAAAACACTAGAAAAATAAAGTCAACCATGACTGACACATTTCACCGTGACTCTTTGTCACGTACATCCAAGTCCCCCACTAGTGCCATCTATCTGCTCCCAGAAAAGTGAGCGAGACTGAGAGGCAGAATGCCAAAAAGCGCTTCATGGGAACCTCCTCTGCCCATCAGCTGGGGCTTTGCTCTGGGGTAAGTGCTATGATGTAATTACAGGGGTAAGAATTACCTCGTATTTATCGAAAACCAGAAATGGCCGAAGGCGTTGCAGGGTTGTGGAGAAGCCTGCAGAGTCTGTATTAACACGAATCTTCGGATCTTCCTTCGAAGGATATCGATGAAGACTCTGGAATATATTGCACATGAACTGAAGATGACATTTCTTGAGGAATATGGCAGCATGTGAGCTGATGGCAAAGTAACGGCCAGCAGCAGTGTGTCCTACAGCAAGGTGCTGGCACTGGAGTGGGAGCATCAACGGACCCTCAGCCAAACCGACGGCATCTGGAGAATATCCTTATGGGAGCGACATATGCAAAATCGAATAAACATTCAAGACAGACGCCAGTGTCAGTACTCGAAAGTCATGGACACAAAGACCTCCGGGCCTGCGGGGGGCGATGTTGTCCTTTGGGTTCCATACAACGATTGTTGCCTCAGACGAAACTGTGCGATTTCTCCAAGAGGCTCAAGTCTCAAGTCAGTATAAAATCGTATGAAAGACCAAAAGCGTGAGATCATTTAAGGCCAATACTGCGGCACAGAAATAAACAGTAGAACAGGCTGAGTGTTTTGGAACAATTTCTACTGTTTCCTGCTGTGTGGGGGAAGGAGGTCAAAGGTTGGTTTTCAACAGCAGTTCAGATCAGTTCTTCAAACGAAAAAAAAAACATAAGAGACCATAAACTACCAAAAGGTCAGGCTGATCAGGGAAAGCCAAGAGGAAAATCACAGGCCTCAGTGAGGTCACATCACATCCTCTGATGATGTCATGGAAGGAATGGCCAGTTGTGCAACAGACTGCTGACCAATCAGAGGGATACTGCTGACCAATCAGAGGAGGATGGCCCGGTGATCCAGCTAATAGCCGACAATCTTCCTCTGAAGCTGACTTGATCTGATTTGTCCGCTGCCCATGCGGACTCTTACAAGGACTCTCCACTCAGCAGGTCACCAGGAAGCAGCGTACTGATTGGAGCAGGGCTGCCGATAAGCCCGCCATCCTCTCGCCTGGGGCTTCCCCATAGGCTGGAATACTGGGAAGGAGCCCCACCCCACAGGAGGTCTGTGCCAGATCCGGCACTTCCGCTGTCAGAAGCCTCGACCCGGCCGTCATTCCATTGGCCCGTGCCGTGCGATGGCCCCGCCCCCGCCAGCCCTAGCCGCCCCTGATTGGATGCTGGGGGTGTGAGCGAGCGGCCTTGTGCAAAGAAGCGATTCACGTCCTCCTCACCGGCAAATTCGGCCAGGATGGTGGTGTTCCCTAGAACGCACCTGCATTAGCAGACAAAGAGGAGAGAATTTGTTTAATTGAACAGCTCTGTGAAAAGGGGAAATCCTTACACATACGGCCAGATAAACCACACGCACGAAAAAGATGATATGCAGGTATCTTCATTATCATTAATGAATAATGTAACTGAATTGAAATGAATGTTTTGTGCCGAAGAGCTTTGTGCTCAAGAACGGCTTTTAATGGAAGCTCCCTGTTCTCTTTTCCTCCGTGAAAGTTTCCTCCAAATAAAACACTATCATTGGCCCAATAGCAGGACGGGAAGATGGGGATGGGGGTGGCTTACATGTGCAGGGACTTCTGGGCCTTGGCGGCCTCCTCGGAGGAGCTGTAGCGCACGACGGCGCTGCCCTGACTCAGGCTGAGGTGGAAAGTCAGCAGAGGCCCGTGCTGCAGGCAGAGCGTGCGCAGGGTCGAGCCATCGATCTACGTGGCAGACGGGAGACAGCCCACCGGGGGGGAGAGACGGTGAGATCGAGCACTCGCTGAGCTGCCATCTTATTATCCTCCTCACTGAAAGCGGGCTGGGGAGGGAGGGTAGCGTACCTGGGGGGTCAGGTTCCTCAGCACCAGCCAGCTGCTTGTCCTGGACGAGCTGTCTGAACCCCAGCTGCTACCTGCTGAGGGAGGGAACACGGACCTGCTCAGAGCGGCCCGCCACACTCGCTGATGCCCCTCCCCACCTGCCAACAGCAGCCCTTCGTCCACCATCAGCCCCCTCCCTCGCCGACAGCCCCCACCACTGGCCCCCCACCCAGATCTGGTAAGCCACAGGAGTTTCAATCAGTCTCTCCAGGCACGCATTTGACCATACCTACAGGGCGTGGCCCCCCCCCCTTGGTGAATCTAACACCACCACCCCTCCACCCAGACTACCCTGGAGGTGCTGAGCAAACAAAGGTGTGCACAGCAGCCATGCCAGCCCGAACACACCACAGAGTCACATTTCAGCACTGTATGTGTCTGTGCTGCACTAATACTACACTGCAGTGTCAATGCATTTCTCTCACTTAGGCATGCGCTTGTGCTGCACTGGGAGCCCCAGGGTTAAATCATAACTAAGACAGAATCAGGACTTCTCAGCCATACACTACGGGCTGTTTAGTGGATATTGACTAAGGTGTTCATTGAAACTGCACACTGCATGCCCTATGCTGTACTCACATATTCATACAACTTAACCTGATTAAGGATTTCACCTGAAGTATTTCTCTATAACATGCTTTTCCTTAACTAGCTGTAACTTACGGGTTGTTGCTTTAAGCCCCCACTTATCATGGCTGCTGAATGGAAGATGTCCTCTTGGGGGCGTACCTGAGTAGGAGGTGGTGCTCCATCCCACCGGCAGACCCAGACCGCTGCCCCCCCATGCAGAGGAGGGCTTGGCATTAGACAGGCCTGGAGGGGGGCGCGGGGGAGCGGTTGTGTTCCTGGGCCCCTGCAGCCCCTTCCACAGCTCGTGGGACAGCGAGGCCTTAGGCGGCCCAGTGGACCAGCTGGGCTTTTCTGACATTTTCCCTGGGGGGGGAGCAGCAGGTTAAGGGGACTTCTCTAGGAGACATAAAATCACTTGCAGGTCTACTGATACGGGGGGGGGGTGAAGGAAGTGAAAACTATATGTTTCAATCTGCCTTTGAATTAACTAGGTATCCGTCTTACATAATTCAGTTTAGGTTTGAGTAATTTTACTTCTAGGGATGGACTGAAAGTTGCAGAGCAGTTTTTTGTGTTTGAATTTGAGAGAATGCTGCAAGAATATAAAGTATACATAATGTACTAACGTCCTTAAAATGGATAAAACATGTTACAAGTATTACTGGTCATTAAGGATAACCCTGATGCAGAGTAAGACATAGTAACGGCCTGTTTAGTGATGGGGACCCCCCCCACACTGGGTGTGGACCCCTCACCCGCACTTGCATCCCTCAGCAGGTATCGATTCACATCGTGGATGCTGGTGTTAATGGTGGGTGCCATGGCGACGCTCCCCGGGGTGGCATCCGGGTCTGTCTCGGGGTCCACGCTCTGCAGCCCTTTCCAGGGCACCCCGGGGCAGAACTCTGGGGGGGGGGGGTGGGGTTTGATAGGAGACAGGGCTGTAGCACAGCAACACACAGTGACATCCACACCCACACTCACATCCACACCCACACCCACCACATGCGCTCACATAACGGCACCGCCTACCTGGTGGCCAGTTGACACTGGTCCCATTGGAGATCTTGTCACCGGTGCCCTTGACTTGAGCCCAGCCCTCAGAGGTCACCAGGTTGCTGGTGGGGGACTCAGTGCTGGGGTGCAGGTTGTAGCTGAAGGAGCTGTCCATCGAGGGCTTCCCCTGGGGGGGGCCCAGCTTGGACATAGAGCCTGCAGAAACATGGCTGAGTTGTGGTTTTGTGTGCGTATGTAGGCATGTGCTACATGTCCACGTCTTTAGACTCTCATACCATATTTACTGAAGCCTGGCTCTGAGACACCTTCCCGAGGACTGGGGTGCGTCCACTGGGACAGGCGAGACTGCGGCTGGGAGGGGTCCTTCACGCACAGGCTGTCCGCCTCCATGCCGGTGACATTCATGTTCAGGTTCAGTCCGGCTGAAGGAGACACAGAATTAGGACCCATGGGGGGTGTTTTATGAGCACTGCCACCCATAAGGGAGGAGAATGGGACAGACTTTCAGGGGCCCAGACATTACGGGGAGCCCATAAGTGTGTGATTCTGGATTATGGTATTTTTCGGGGGCTCGAACAGTAGGGACTGCCCATGAGCATGGGACTGTGGCCCTGTTCACGGGCTCATTAGGGTAGCAGCTGGGAGGTAAACAAACCGGTAACCTTTGGTGAAAACCATGGTGACTTACATGGGAGTGTTTTTCCCAGCCTGTCACGGCTCCTGCCCTGGAAGCATACAGGACTTCCTATCTTTCCTCCATCTTATTGGTGATAAGAATAAGTGAGTGTCTCACCAAGAGAGTAGGGGGCGTAGGAACTGGGAGCGGACTGCGGCTCTTTGGTCTGCATGTCAGCGAGGCCCGGAGCCGGGTGGTGGCCTGCAAAGCCATCCAGGGCTGATTTGGGGGCACCGGGGTGGGAGGGAGTCGGTGTCTGCTGCTTCTTCAGCAGGGCCTGGGCCACCTGCCGCTGCTGCTGCTGGATCTGCTGCTGCATGCTGCTGATTGTACGTGCGACCTGGGGAAGAGGTGCGTGGCGTGAGGGGAGGGGAAAAGCAAGGGGGCGGGGCCTGAAGGGTGCGGTGTGAGAAGATGGGCGTGGCGTGTGGGAGTGGGGCAGGGGCAGGCGAGGCAGCTCACCTGTTGCTCCTGCTGCCTGGCCGGGCCGGACGCAGTGCGGTGGGTTTGCAGCATCTGCTGCTGGATCTGCAGACGCTGGTACGTCTGCAGGAGTCACACGCAGGTGAGCAGCTGTGCATATATGCATCTGACAGCTCCATCTAATCTCCTTCATACGGTTTGAACTTTATTAACAGTGTGCTCTCCATCCCCCCTTAAAGGATACGTGGTAACTACATGGTAAAGGCATTAGGCTACTAGGCTGTGATGGTCAAATGAAGCATCATGAACCATTTGCTGTATTTTCTGACACCACTAGATGTTCAAAAAAGGGCACAAAGCAAACCAAGAGCACCATATCAAGCTGGCTCAGAAAATATAGCAAATGGTACATGAGGTTTCACTTCTAGGGATCTGCATTCTTTCGCCCATACATGAATACCCCGTGATTTTCTGTTTTTACCAAATATCTACCAGGGCGCCAGAGTGACACCAATTTGGTCACACATGTAACCTAAAATCTGTCGAGTACAAATAATTTTCTTCATTGGTCGCAGTGGTGCTCTTTTTTTTTTCCAGGGTCAGAGCCAATCAGAGGCAGAGAAGGGGTGGGTCTTCGCCACTTTAGAGCAGTGTTTCTGAAACTATGCACGTTTTAAAAAGGTATAATTGTATTAATTGAAAAATTGTTTGAATTTAGTTTGATAGTATAAATCGACATGTTTTATTAGATATTAATACATATTTAACTCAATAGCGATATATTGTATTTATCATAACCGTATATTCAGTTTGGTAGCAACATCTTTGCTTAACCTCCAGGATAATAATTATTGCCTTGATTAATCGACATTAGGGATTTTGCTTTACCATCATATCCATTTAACTGCAGACCTTAGCCTAATTATACTACACACACCTTTTTAAACAAACACTCTTCTTGGTGTACAGTTTCAGAAACACTGGTATAAGAAACGCATCCTGTGTCATGACAAGTCTGTGACCGCCAGAGCAGCGTGTCAGCGCTAGGCAGCAGCAAACCAAAGCTTTTTCTGTATCTGGGAGCCGCACACACTTATGAGTCACGCGAGTTTTTTAAATTTTGTTTGTGCTACGATTCAAATAACGGCAAACATTTACCTGCCCCTTTATTCCTCTTTACAATCATTTACATAACTATCAAAGTGTATGGGGAGTGACAAAAAAAATAGCCATTAAAATGTATTTCTGTGGTGCTAAAGGCAGTGTGAAAAATTTGGGGGCACCTACATTTTGTAGCAGTGCACATAAATGAAAGAGGCTCACCAGCGCAACCAGTGCATAAGGTTAGCTTGGAGCTCTGTTTCTCTGATAATGAGGTGACCAATAACCTCCCCCGCACCAAGAACCCATTGGCCCTCATCTGCAGCCCTGACTGATGACTCACCAGCTGTAGCTGGTATAACTGGTTCAGAAGGCTCGTGTGCTGGGGGTTGGCTGGGGAGCCCAGTAGCCCGGGGTTCAGACCGACGCTCTTGGCCGCTAACTGCAGGAGCTGTGCTTGGACCTGTGGGGATGTGGGCCCAGAGACACATCAGGCACTTTCTAGCCGACGGCCTTGATACATCACTGACACAAAGTCAAACGTCTACAATGTCATTGCAGAAAAATCACTCGTATACAGACAACAGTCCAGACGGAAGTCCTGAGGTTAGCACTTCAGCAAAGCTGTCACTAGCAGCATCAGTACCCAGAAATGTGTCTCGCATGTTGCTCTCTTGGTGGAGACGACTTTGTAAAGACAGTAATGTCATGCTGCTCTCTCTAGAAAATGTTTTTAAGTGAAAACATTGTGCTTGCTTGCTGATTATCACCAGTTTTTGAGCCCGTTCTGTGTGTGGATCATGTATATATTACATTGGGAGGACCACACATGTCCCCACAGTGTGATTAAGAAACCAATATTCGGATATTACGGAGAAACTCAATTTTTATAAAAGTCTGTGACTGCAATCAAAAATTATAATAAGATAATAAAATGCCAAAAGTCTTGTATTTTGTTTGGTTACTTATGATTAAGGTTAGGGCTGGGTAGGGGTTAAGGTTGTCAGATATGAATACAAACGTGTGGGTATGTGTGTGTCCCTGTTGGTATTCGAGGCTGACCTGAGGGGAGAGAAGCTGAGGCACTTGAGCACGGTGACCAGTCTGGGAGGAGCTGAGGGGCGTGGCCAGTGACAGAGGGGGTGGAGCTTGATGCTGCGGATGGGCAGAGCGAGCTAATGCTGCCCCACTGCTGCCAAATACGCCACCCTGCATTTTTGTGTGTGTGTGTGTGTGTGTGTGTGTGTGTGTGTGTGTGTGTGTGTTTGGAGGGGGGGGTTAGCAAACACGTTAAAGTTGCTCGTGATTTATTATCGTTTTTTACTTTTAGAGAACAGACATGGACCATAAGCAGAAATAGGATATTTAAGCAATAATTTTAAAGTTATGATCTACGTTAAGTGCTTCGAATTAACGTAATGAATCTGCCCACTCAGCTGCAAATTCAGACTTAATGGGTCAGAGAACAGTGTGACGCACGGTAACTGCGCGGTAAATCACAGAGCAAAGTGACCATTGGCAGGTAACTATGACACCCACATTATCTCCGAAAGTAGGACGGTCTGGCGGGGGGTCTTTGGGCAGCAGTGCCGTCCGTCCAGGCTTGGGAACCGGCCCGTTGCTATAATCGGATCCACCCACCAGGCCTCGCTTGTCCAGGGCAGTCTTCTTTTCCAGTAGGACACCTGGGGGAAGAAAGGAAAATGTGTACAAACCAGGTGAAATCCATCCATTTATCGGGGCTTAATATAATAAAAGATAAGAGCTGCACTACATGACCGTAGCTTGCAGGGGGCACTCACTCATTGCTTGGTCTAGATTCATGCCAGTGCTCTTGAGCGCCTCCTCTGCCGGGTCCCTCTGAAAACATCAAGGACGAGATCAATTGATGGCTTATTCCATAGCAACGGTAACAACTCCACTACACTGGCAATTACACATCCAAACTAAAAGATAAACATGCATCTCAGCTGGTTCTGACGGCATCATCAGTTGAGCAGGCAAGACTCGCTTACTGGAAATCCCATGTCCGTCAGCTGTTTGATCAGGTGACTCATGATCCAGGTGTCATCCTGCTTATTTACCGCTTTTCCCTGCAGATGGGAGGAAACTAGTCAGTCTGTCAACCAATAGCATGACAGTGATTCTGGCAAGAGCCCTCCCACCTCAGTTACCTTCTGTGGCACCTTTCTGGGCACGTTTCCCCAGGCGCTGCTCTCCTGCTTGGTGGTGGTGCCACTCCAGACGTCCATGTCTTTGGCCTCCCACGGGCCACCGGCCGAGGTCGGCTCTTCCGTGCTACGACCCCCCCAGCCTTCTTGCATAGATTTGGGAGCTTGGTGGAAGGAGAAGAGGCCGTGAGACAGTAAATCCTCTGGGGAGCCAAGACACTAAAGGCAACCTTCATCACGACCACTAGGGGGCATTAATATTTTATAAGTGTGCTAGCTATCTAACTTAATCTAAATGAAAACATGCCGTCAAGATTTAAATGTGCTCTACGCATGGCAGAGCGTGTCTGAGTACCTGGCTTCCGGCTGGCTGGTCCTGGGGGTAAACCACCTCTGCTGAAAGGCCCAGCACCCTCGGGGCCCTCCGATCCCCAGCCCCCACAGCTAGCAGGGGGTTTGCCCCAGGCCGACGTCCCATTGTCCACGTTGACGGAGGGGCAGGTTGGCTGCCCCCAAGTGGATTCGGTTTTGGGGGCCACGGTCGGCTGCTCCGGCCATGCTATGGGACAGAGGTTACCATAACCAGATTTATTCGGGAGACTCTACAGAACGCAACAAAACCCAACTAAGCAAGTCCTAGATACCCCCTCTCTAGTTTAACAAATGGTTTTGAACCGGTTAAAATTTTAGCTCTCTAGGTTTCTAAGGGTTTCAGAGCCAAAAACCGAACCGAAGCTAAATTCATATGATACAAATTAGCGGTTAGCGATTATTATTAGCTTTGGCTAAACTTTTTTTTTGTGCTTTATCGGTTTAGTGTTATCAAATTAAACTTTGGAGTTAGCGGATTAGTGGTTACCAAAGCTAACTTTCAGTTAGCTGGGCCCAACACTGGCTGTGAGGTAAGAATCACTCCTGTTTGCTGAATGCCTCTGCAGGGGTCACAAACAAATTGTGCACACAGTTTAGCTTAAGGTGCTGGAGAAATACTAAACCAAGCTCATAAAATCCTTAAAATTTGCACTCAATTTACGTTTTTTTTTCCCATTCTCTCAATTTGCTATTTTGGGGTTTGAATTAAGTTGTGTTCAGTTTTGGTTATTTGTGTCCCAAAGCCTTGGGACTGTGTAGCTGAAAAATTGTTTGTGGTCCTTCCAGAGCTTAATACCAGTATCAGTGCATGTGATACTGGTATTAAAATGCACAATGAGCAGCTGAGTATTGATCACGAGCAATAACATTTTCCTAAACTTGTAGTCTGAATTTACTATACTTTGATCTGATAGTTTGCTATGATTTTACTAAAGATGAGATCAAATGCAATACTCAAAACCTACAGCAGAGGGCACCAAACTATTCCAATAATAGGAACCAGTAACTACATATATGGCTTCCTAAAATTACACATTACAATCTGTAAATGTACTCTGTTTCCATGGGGGGCTTTTACAAACGAAATTCTTCTTGCTTTTTCAGCCTCACTGCCTTCCCCTATAACACACATATTCATTTCACAAATACACACATCTGGGACCCCAGAATGAACTGGGCTCTAATATAATTCTAACATAAACACAAAGGGGGAGCCTCTGTGCTGCCCTCACCTGCAGCTGGCATGGGGGGCCTGCCTGACGGTCCTGGCTGCTGAGGCCTGCTTGGATTGGTTGGACAGCTGACGGGGGCAGGACGGCTGTGGCAGGGGGCGGGTAATTGGCCATGTCGTGAGACGCTGTGATGGGATTGGCTGCCATTGCCGGTGGTGGCAGAGCTCTGCTCCTGGCTGCCTGGAGGCTTGTTTTTGTCCCACAGGTTGATGGCCTTGCTGTAGGTGTTGGGGTCGCCCCAGGCTGATGTGCCGTCGTCGATCTCCATCTTGCGACGGATGGAGGGGGAGGAGGGCTCCTCCCAGCCAGTGGGCTGCCCCGCAGCTGGCTCCCGCTGTGCCATGGCTCTGCTGCCCCCACTGCCCCCGGTCCAGCTGCCCGGCTTCGCCGAGGTCGGGCCCCCCCTGCTTCCTGCTCTGCCTCCCCCTTCCTGGGATTTGCCCCCCCAGCTCTGCTCAGGGGGCGGCAGCTGTTCCCCCCAGGCTCCGCCCACCTCCTGAGAGCCCGCTCCCCAGCCCAGGGAGCTCTCTTTCCAGCCGTCTCCTTCACCCTCCCAGGCTGACTTCACTGAACCGGTCTTTCCCTCTTTGGACTCCCAATCCTCCCCACCCAGCGCCCCTCCTCTGCCGGCCCAGCCATGGGGGGGTGCAGACTGGGGGCCCTCGCTCCAGCCCTGAACCGGCTTGGCCTTCCCCGAATAGCTGTGCCAGTTGCTGGGCATTTCCTCTCCAGCTCCGGCTAAGCTGCCCGCCCATCCTGGCGGCCCCGCATGTACCTTTCTGTCGGTGAGCGGCTCGACCCGGCTGGGCCTGGGGTGCAGGTCGGGACCCCCCCATCCTGTAGCCATGGAGACCCCAGGCCCAGCTACTTCGCTCCTTTGCTCTGCCTCCACTGTACGCCCGGTGGGGGGCTTGGGGTCGGAGCCTTCCTGGCCGTCCTCCTCCGTCTCCCACACCGTGTGCTGCCTCACTGGCGTCTGACCCCAGCCTGTGTTGCATAGCACCCGGGGATCCAGGTCCTGGGCAGGCACTGGGGGGTCCGCCTCCTTCCTGGAGGGCTTCATCCTGTGTCGGGGGGGGCCCTCGTGGCTGTCACTGCTGCCCTCGCTGGAGGGTGTCCCGGCTCCGCAGCTCCAGGACCCAGGGTGCTCCTGCTGGGGGTTCCCTGCCAAATCTGGCCCTTTAGCCTTGCTGGAGGTCTGGTCCCAGCCGGGTGTCGCCACCCCCCTTTCACTCCCATGGCTCCAGGCGGTCGTGCCCAGGTCCCAGGATGAGCTGCTCTCCTGATTGGCCGGTGTGGAGCCTGTGGTCCCACCCTCCCAGTCCGGAGCAGTGCGGACAGGGTTTGATGGGCCCCAGCCGCCACGGTTCGGCCCGTTGGCATTACAGTTCTGTGGTTTGCCTCCAATAGGCATGTTCACGGGAGGGGAGGGGGGCTTCTCCAGACCATCGGGTGTCATCGTTCCTCCCCAGGAGCCAATGGCACCATTTCCTGCAGTATTACAACTGGCTCCGCCCATATGTGCCGTAGACCCTCCGGCTGGGCCACAGAGCCCGGGGGGCGGGGCGTTTCCACTTAGTGACCCGGCGGCGCCCTCCTGACCCAGCACGGGCCAGGCAGACGGGTTGGCACTCGGGTTCAGGTTCATGGCAGAGGAGCTCCAGCAGGGTTGGCCCCTCCCTCCTATAGGCGGGGTCTCATGATTCCCATCTCCACCAATGGTGGCTGGACAGTGGGCAGGCCCGATGTCCCAGGCTTTGCCAGTCACCTCCAGGCTGGCGGTACTGGTGACAGGGTGGTTGCCTGGGTAACAGGCTTGGGGGGAGCCCTCGGCACCCCCGCTCATGCTGCAGCCTCCCTCGGCAGCGCTGTCGGCGTCCACGGTTTGCTTTGAATGGGCGTGGCTGTCAGCGCGTGAGACGCGGGGCCACGCCTCAGCGTCTCGGTCGTCCACAATCAGCTGGTCCCAGCTGGCGCTGCTGGTGGGCGAGCCCCCGCCATGGGAATCCTCATACTGGGATGACTCTGTGGCACAGAGATGGGGAGGGCAGGTCAGCTTCTTGAAGCCTGGGTGAATCACGGGGCATAATTTACAGTCAGCATGTTCAAAGACGTAACAGCAGTATGATAATTAGGTCAGAGCGGTACTTCCGTAAGCCATATGCTGCTACACCTTAAGATCTGGGGATACAGGCTACGGTGGTTGGTGCTGTCGCTGAGCATTTCATTAGCCGGGGGGAGTTTTGGGGCGAAAGCACAGTCCTGCCGGATCCCACCTACCCTGCCCCAGCAGCGGCCCGGATCAGATCGAGGGCTTCTTCATGACCCGGAGATCGACCTCAGCCAACTGACCACTTGGGGCTTTTAAATTACAGCTGATATGTTTAGCAGTGGTATTAAAGGAACGCGGGGCTCCTACTGAGTCACTCGCGGGGCACAGAGCCAGCAGCGGGGGCGTGTGTGTGTGTGTGTGTGTGTGTGTGTGTGTGTGTGTGTGTGTGTATGCGCGCCATTCCTGCTCTCCACACAAAACCCATTTTCAGCAAGAACAAGGAGGAATGAGGGCAGGTGGCTCATCCACCTCCCCCCCCCCCCACACTGTTTACGAAAGGACGCCATTTTGCAAAGCCGGGCCTTGCTGTCTCTCCACCCTCTCTCCCTCCTGCACCCCCCCTTTTTCTCTCTCTCTCTTGCACAGTGTCTCTGAAGATCAGAAAAACACGCTGCAGGAGACATGAATCGTTACCAAACAGCATCTGGCTTCTTTAATCTTTCACAGCCTCATTGAGTCAGACAGGCTCAGTGGAGGGACTCTGCAAGCGAATGGGGCCAGGACAGCCCCATGCCCCCCCCAGCCCCAGAAACACAGGACAGGTACATGGGGTTCCATCTGAGGGTACCACCTCTTGCTAGACACCTAAGCTATACCCCACCCATTGTTTATAACTGTAGCAGCACTGTTGTGAGTGATGTATAAAATACACAGAAACATACACACACTCATAGACACTCACAGACGCACGCAGGCACTCACAGACGCACGCAGGCACACAGTAACACACAACACTCACAGACGCATGCAGGCACTCACAGACGCATGCAGGCACTCACAGACGCATGCAGGCACTCACAGTCTGTACCCAGAACCCCACCATTACAATGAAATGCACACTGACACAGTCCGTCAATTTGCTGCGGAGAGCCAGACAGACACGCCCCACATGCTGCATGGCGGGATGCCCTCTCATCCGTCGGGCGCCAAGATGAATAACTGTCTACCCTCATGTCTGCTAAGAGCCCCTCAAGCATAATGGCTCCAGTTTCTCTGATGAAAGTCCTGGTTCTGTTTCATTGGGCCTGAGATGGCACACCCTGTCCCCCTCCGGACCCCCTATCTGGCTGAGGCCCAGGTCTCCATCAGAGTCAGGCCGGTGGTCAGCGGCGGGTGGGCAGAGCCAGCACTGGGACCTGGGCCACACACTCGCTATGGTGGGTGCTTTAGGAAACCTATCCTCATGGGACGGTGCGGAAACAATGTCAATAACCCACCAATGAAACCTGTCAAAAGCATGAATGCAGAGTGACCTGCGTGCTGATTGGTGGACAGGGCTTGAGAGGCGGTCCCAGGGGGTGGGCTCCCGGCCGGCAGTGGCTGGCCCCTCCTTAGCAGCTGTTTGTGCTCTTGCTGGCGGAAGCGGGGCGGCAGCTCTCGCGGCGGATGGCGGGAGGCCGGCGTCGGCGTCGGCTGCTGCTGGGGGGCACTGGGGGGGGGGCGCTTGCCATCGCCTCCGCTGCTGGTGCCCGGGGTCGCCGAGGGGGGTGCGGGGGCTGGCTCGGCGAGGGGTGTGGTAGCACACCGGGGCTTGGCCGACTCGGGAGCTGTGGAGACACGAACACGGCTAAGGGGCGGTTCACAGGAATCAGCAGGACGCCGGCTGTTCCAACTTTATACCGCAGTATGTGTGATTTTACGGTATTAACAAAAGCAATGCTGTTCTGGTATTTTGAAATTTTGGCTAAATTTGTGGGATTCCCTCACAAACAATTTGTCCAGTGGGACCTCGCAATACATTTTCACCAAACTGCTAATTTTGTCACCAAAATTTCAAAATACCGCAGTATACAAAATACTGCCTCATGCCCAAAATACCATATTATAGATACAATGCCCAAACCTACTCCCCAGGACAGATTGCCCCTCTGCCAGTACTTCCTCTGAAATTCCTTAAAACTCCAAGAAGCATCTCTCAGCTTCTCCACAATCCACATCACTCCCAAAAAAGCACCGGACAAGGGCCTCCTTTCAGCAGGAAGTACAAAAAATGGGCACCTGTCAACTGAACAAGACGGAGAGGTTCACAAAGGCTCTCAGGGTTCACAAAGGCTCTCAGGGTTCACAAAGGCTCTCAGGGTTCACAAAGGCTCTCAGGGTGTGTTCCTGGTCACAGGAAAAGGGGCGTGATCTGCCACACTCCTCACCCTGATGCAACTGCCAGCACCAGAGCGCACCTGGTGTTAGCCGGGACGGCCTTCGCTCTGTTGGTTCTCCCGTGACGCCCCTGGCTGCCCGTCGGCAGCTAATCCAGTCAGCAAACCCAAGGCGTAACTGAGCTTAAGCTTCAGAGCTCCTATTTGGAATGACGACAACTGTTTGAGTTTAGCTCCCATGATGTAGATCTTTCTGGAAGCTCACAGGAGAGCCATCTGCCCAGCCCTCCTACACTCTGAATATATCTACACGGGTGCATTATTCAGTAAATGTAGCAGGAGACCAACACGCAGTCAGTATCTGCAGCCACATCCAAATTCCCATTTTGGCTGCAGCAGAACATGTCTAACTATCTCCTGGTGATTCTACTCACTGAAGCAACACACACATTTATTTTCCACTGATGGACCTCTAAAACACCAGATTCAGAGACTTCGGATCAGACTGTGATGCATGAAATGCAACAGGAGGGGCCACAATGACATGCTGTGCATTAAGCTAAAACACCACGGCTTGGCTTTGGGGTAACGTTTCCTGGATGCAGTGCCCTCTGTACACACACACCCCTCTCACCTGCCCCTCGTACTTCTCCCTGAGCTCCCCCTGACTGGGGCTTCTCGACTGCCCTGTGACTCACGGGCCCGGGGGCGTGCATGTCGTCACGCGGACGGCAGCAATCACTGCAGGCTACTTTGGTGGCCTGGCATTGGTGCACCGGGTATGCACGCCCTGCGACTCCTTAACCCCCTTACTTCACTCCTGCCCCCCTGCTTCCTCTCCCTTTCCTCCTGCTCTCTATAACATCTGGGATCACGTCGTTCATCAGCCTCGTGCGTACAGGGGTTGCATTAGAGAGAGAGGTCCCCCGACCTGCTCAACGACATGCCTGCACCTACGAAAATGGACGGCGTCGCGTGTTGTGACTGCGGACGAGCTCAGCAGTGGAACCGGGCCAGCGGCCCAGATGCGTCCCGAGTCACTGAGGGCCTCTGTGCTCCGCAGTGACTCACAAAGGAAGCACTGTGACATGCCGGCTTCTGTTCTCATGTTGAGTCTAAGCAAAGCGCGAACACTGTCTTTAAAGGGCTCTCCTGCTCACAACTCTTAATGACCTCTTAGCCTACAAGAGAGCAGATAAAAACTGAACTTAATAAAAAAAAAAAGGCATTTGTGTTTTTGTGGTTATTTAAAATGTTACAGGAAATAAACCACTCAGAAAGGCACATAAACAGACTATATGCCATTTTTGCCTGTGTCATATGTCACCCTAACTACAGTCTCCTGACCACACCCACTAAACATGCCCAATGGCCACTCCCACTCACTCTATCAACACCCTGATGCTCAGACAGAAAGGCCCCGCACAGGCCTCCAGCAGTTGCTCTAATGGGATTTATAGCTACCTGTCGTCCCCAGGCGTGAGCTCTAGGTCCATCTGTCTCTCTGACAGCCTCGCTGAGAATCTGCCATAGGCTTTAGAAGGAGATTAATGCTCCTCATGCACGTAAACCCCCCCTTCCTTTCCTGTTTCAGAGCAGGGACAGCCTCTCCCCAGAGCTTTGGGTTCTTACAGCACCCCAAACCCCCAGCTATAAGAAGACTGTGCACGTCCGCTAGGTTGGCTCAGATATGCAAAAGAGACGACTTACAGATCATCACCACAGCACGCCCGTTTGACACCGGCCTCCGCCACCCGGTTAGAAACCAAGCAGATACTCTGCACGAGCTCCATGTTGGCTTGCGGTCTCTGGTAATTCTGGCATGGACACTTACACCGCGGTGAAGCCATTTGGTGCATTGCCAACCCAAAACACACACTTCATCGGCCAGGGAACTTAATGTGGAAACACCATGACATCAGGAATATTTTACAGGTGGTTAAGTAAGTCACAGGACTCTGATTTAATACAGCTGAGTGTGCTACTAACCCAGCCCCGGCTAATAACCCCAGAATGCACTTGGGCTGCCTTAGGCCAACAACGCCAATAAAATCAACCAATAGAATTGTCGCACCGCAAGGACTGGTCTAGATCTGAGGGACTTTCTTCAATATTGACCCTTTTCACGCAGAAGACATGTACAAGAGTTAGGATTTTCTTCATGCCCCTGAAGCATTTAATGACACGTGAAGATTCATCGGGCAGGCGGCTGCACTCACCCCTGTGCTTTGGGTCTGCCGGCTGGAAGGGAAGCAGAGAGGCGTCAGCAGCTGAGGACGCACATGGCGGCAAGCAGAGAACATGGGAATCAAGGATGGGGCGAGTAGTCATACCTTCAAATATGAGCACTCTCAGTGCCCCGTTTTACCCCAGGAAAGTGTGAGCCCCAGTGTGAACATGCTCAGTGCCCCGTTTTACCCCAGATGATGAGCGCCCCAGTGTGGTGATGTGTGATGCATACAGGCCACCATCCCAGAAAACACTAAAATTTAAAGTATAAACAAAAGTCCTAGAAAATTATGCTGGTATTGGCAGCCTAACAAAAACAACTAAAATCAATATGCTAAAAACAACAGGTAAAAACACATATTGCTTAAGGGGTAACTGAATTACCACACTGACACAAATCCAATTTACACATCAAAATAAAACAGCAGACACTGAGCTTGGTCTTGCGTCCAAATAATGGAAACATACAGGCCATACAAAACACTATACAATGCCGGAAAAATTAACTTTAGCACATTATCCATTATTTCTTTGGATAAACCCTGTCAGTTAAGGTCATCCTTCTGCAGTCATGGAATGTGGTCCCTGTGTGCTTATGCATCAAAGTGACTGCAAAGTGACTGCACAGTTAAACAGATATGCAGTAAAACTGTACATTGCTCACTAGCAACCAGACATGACCATGAACTACGCATCCCAAAGCCTATTTAGCTTATGTGGCGAAGTGTCACTCCGATTAACAACTGCCACTAACAGCTATTTTTCTATGGATTAATTTATGTAGTATTTTGTCAATTGATCGATAAATCCAAACGATCCATTTATCTCTAGAAAATCAAATAGATGGTTTAATTATATTTTATTTTGACAAATTTTATGGTATCCCAGGGATTTTGATAACGGACACCGGTACTATACGGACCTTACTTATGGCCACAATTCAATAAGCATATTGGTAGTACGGATGAAATAATAATCAGATGCGTATTTTGACATCCAAAAGTTAATAATCTGTATAAATTTGGTATATCCTTATTGTTATTAAATTCGGTTAGCTGAGCTCATGGAAGCGCTTTAGTCAGGAAAGGGACAACAGAGCAGCCACAACATCGTTTAAAAGAGGAGATATTGCGGATAAACAAGGTAAAAGGATCTTAGGGGTGTGGCGCTACTTAATGCTGATTAAATTCCGACACGTTTTTATATTTATTTATTTTTTGTAAATAGTTTACAATAATAACACTGGTGCGATCCTAACAAGTCCAATGCACGCAAACACACACTGGCACCGTCAATCCTTGTAGAATAAGCCCGGATTTTAGCCTAAAAAAATTCTGAAATACTTATTCAATGGAGATATTAATTACAACTTTATGACTTTAATAATGAGTGTATTTAGCAGCTAGAATGACAAAAGATATTTAAAAGCATAGTAATGGTAAATTAATAACCATGAACAGACAACACTTAGGGTGGTTTTGCTTATTCAGTGCGTTCCCCCTTCTGCCGCTTATGTCTATGCCATTGAACTTCGTAAAGTGTAAAACCACCCTTTTATTTCGTGATAATTTGAACCATCCCCATAATTATGTAGTGATTTTAAAGGAAACATTTGTTTTAAAAGCATCTGTTGAAACGTTTTAGAAATCATAACGGTAATTTAATTAAGATAATAAAAAACGGTTTAAAATACTGATGTCAACACATTTTTAGCGTCATCGAACACGTCGACTAATTGCGGCAGAACTGATCTGATGCTTCTCAAAGTAACAGGCGGACAGTGATGACGTTCCCGTCTGCTCCTCAATCCACAGCGGTACGCGCTTTGGCGGATTTTTGTCACACCGGTCACATTTGAGAGATCAGGCCAGATCAGGACAGCTAGCTAACGACAGGACCGGAGGGGATGGGTTACTGCACCTTTTTCTGAGTGGCTTCCTTCTTTTTCTTTTCGTCTTGTTTCTTCTTTTTCTTTTCTTCCATCAAACGGTTCTCGTCATGTATTTTTGGATCCCTTTCTTGCCTGGGAAAAAAAAAGAAAATTGGTTTTCAGAGCGGTCTCAATGAAGGTCACATTGCTTTAACACACACACATAGCGGTCATAATAAATCTGGCCCCCACAATATAATATACATCTGACCCACACACACACACTCCCAGACTGTGTGTCTGTCAGGAACGCTATAAGGAGACTTCAAAAGGTATAAAGAAAGATTTCTGAAGCTCTATTCTCTGCGACGTATAAAGAAACGGGGTCTTAGGAGACCTCAGGAGGCGGGGGAATGGACAACAGAGGTCACCTTCAGCTTCCCAAAGCCGTGCCAACGGCAGCCATCACAGGAAACGCCGAGAGAGTGGCGATGTGACGAGATCGCCGGCGTTTTGTTTAAATCTTCGAGATGAAAATGTTAGGGAGCTGCATGCAGGCCCCTCTGAGGATTGCCTATTCTGAGCTGCTAAGTTTTCAACGACAAAGTAAAAGAAGCCATACAGAAAGACTGAGGCTGAAGAGAGACTGCAAGAGGCCTCGGCGCCTCATTAGGGGCCAGGGGCCACTTTTCTAGATGTTTCTGTCTCCGGCCAGAGGTGCAGAGACCAGACGCAGCATGTGGAAGCAACACTTGCGCACAACGGCGAGGCAGCACAAAGACAGCTGACCGGGAGATCCGGGACACACCTCTCCATGCAGATGCCGTCTCTAAAGTGGCCATGAATTTCAAACAAAATCACTGTATGGGCTGTGCAAAGCACACAAGGCAATTTTTTTTATATGTTCTGATCCACGATTGGCTGATATAAAAGTTACAACGTTGGGTCGGACAGCAGGACCAATTATGCTGTTATCGGAATGCTTTGCACTCCACAATTTCGAAAATTGTACATTGATATGTATATTTGTACATTTTTTTTTTTTTAACAGTACATGTCAACTATGGAATATGCCACGTTATGCTTGTGTTTAGTTTGCATGTAGCCGTGAGTGTTGTGTAAATGCTAGCTTGCTATTCTGTGCTGCCGGTGATATTAAACCAATAATGGCTATTAATGAAGAGAGCCACTTAAAAGAGCCGTTACCTCCTTTATTAAAGTGACTCACGTACTCGCCACAATACGCTCATTTGCCCTCTCTGTGTGGGTCTGCTGCATCAAAAACATCCCGCGCACTCTAGGACTGTGGCATGATGTAGATGAACGAGGTGGTGACGTCGTTTGAAGTACGCAAAAGATTCTCGCCGGCGTGTTCCACTTCTAATTGTCTAGACGTTTGAACTCTGCGGCCCAAAGGAAACACGCATTCCGTAGCAAACATCGTACGTCGAAAGCATTTGCTATTGACATAATGAATGCGCAAATACACATATTAATTTACACTATTAAGATATGTGTGACGAAGTGCAAAGCGTGCCTGTGATGACATAATTAGTGCTGTGGACCAACCACACGGCATCATATGTCAACCTATCATGGACAGGGGGGTGGGATCAGAACAAATGAAAAGTATGCCTCAGAGACCCTGCATTAGAGACGACTCATCAGCGCTCAGACAAAGTCGATTTCGTTTGAAATATATGGCCATCTTGACACAGGAAGCAACGTGACTGCTTCAGTACGCTGATACCCTGGAGATCTGAGGCAAACAGGAAGTGGAAGTTAATTAAGTGGCTCTTTGAATCTCCCAGGCCAAACCTGCCTGAACTGCTTTGCAGGGAAGAGGAGCTGCATGATAAAAAGCCAGTGACTGGAATCACAAAAATGTCAGCGCAAATGAAAATATAAGCGTAGCAGGGGGTGCTTATACCCAATAAATTTAATCTTAAGGCAAAGAAAAATACTCAAAATATGCAAAGCAATAATAACATAATGGTGAAATCAAGTTGTTTTTTTTTTTTATATAACACTTTTGCCAGTATGGCTTACAAAAAGTAGTGATAGGAGATGTTGAGGCTGTGATACCCATAGTGGAGATGGTGGTGGTAGATGGGAAGGCGTCATCGTTCCCATGAATGGTTTGACCCGCTTCCTGTTTGACCCGTTGCATTATTGGTTAAACCGGGATGCGATTGGCTGCCCACAGAAGTCCCGCCCACCACAGACTTCAGAATTACTTCACAGTACTTAAGTTCTAAAGTCATGAATTCCATACCAACTTTACTGATGGGCACAGAAGCAGAAGAATTGAGAAGAAACTCCAGATTCCAGAGGTTTATGAGGGTAAAAAAACATCTCTGGAGGCACAAGGCCAGCTGCCCAGCCCCTTTGAGCACGTTGACCTGATTCGAGGCAGAAAGATGCAGGAGAATAAAATTAGAACTGGCATGGAGGGCTTCCCGTCAGCCCTCTGCGAGGGCGGGCAGCGATGCCGCACCTGTCCATCAGTTTAAGTCAGGTTCCTGACAAACACGGCAGCAGAGGCCAGTTACCTCGCCGAGTGGTCATGGCACAGAGATGCTGTCGCCCTGGGGGCAATGAGCAAGATCTAGGAGCCCTGCGGCCGAGGTAGCGGCTGTGGCGCACGACGGCCTTCGAGTTTAATTAGCAGATGTCCTCCTGTTTCACTGTGCCGCTTAAGTGTGATGGCACAGAACAGCAGCACCAGCCACAAGTTAAAATCAACGGTGAACAAAATAAGCTTGCTGGAAAGATACCAAAACACCCGAGCTAAACTGCAGCCAATTTTACCACATGGTAAAAAGATATTTGGTCTATTAATAGATAGGACGGCACTGTTCAAAATGCGCAGTTTTTATATTTAAAATATACTCCTAGATGTTTGTGGAGTTTGCATGTTCTCCACATGTGCGTGTTTCTTTCTGCAGTCCAAAGGCAGTTAAGCTGACTGGCACTGCTAAATTGCTCATAATGACTTAAATACCAGGATAAGATGTCGGAAGATGCTTGGATTGACGTATGTAAATATGAGTATTTGAAAATGACACTTCATGCATTCTTATTCACCAGCATTGTACAAATACACAATCAGTTCTACAGGGAAAGTAAGAACCCTATTTCAGGCAGGTATCACTGCGTATTCGTTGGGGGAGAAAGCAAAAGATCCCGCGTCATAGCGGGGTTCACCTGTGACGTAATCCGATTAATCGGGGTGCTGCCTGGGTCACAAGCAAACGTTCCCGATAACGGCAGATTTGCTGTCAGCGTATAAAGCATCTGCTAATCAACCTAATCAGGCCTTTTAATACTGATACTTCAATCCATGCATGGGCTTGGTAAATGTGCCACCGCTTGATTCACACAAAAGTGCGCAAACCGTTATTTACCACAAATATGGAAAAATAACACCACTCACTTCATAAAGCGCTCATTACATGTCATTTTCATGAAAGTAAATTCCCTCTGGGGACTTGTTTAAACTAGTTTATGCAAGCATGATAACCCATAACCAGAAATTGTTTAATTGGCCACACAGGGGACGCATCGCGTACTGTCGTTATGCTTATTTTGAATTAACTGAGTTTTTGTTTTGAATAATTTATGAACTAGATAATTTTGGAAAGTCTTTAAATTTAAACATCTGCCTGAAACGTCCTGCACAATTAGCAAGTATATTCCCAAGATCTGTAGCTTTTTCGTGACGTTTCCCCTGAAGGTCACTGGAAAAATCTGCCAGACACCAAACAATTTCACTGCGTCAGCAAGCAGTATTTTTGGCCAGCTAAATATATGACCGAATTGTATCGTAATTATACGATGCTCACTGAAATATCCGTCATTTGCCTTTTCCTGTGTTATGCATCAAAATTAATCTTTTATGCGCCGTCGTGGTCTTACTAAGAGAATCCGGCCAATCCTCTAATCAATAAATAGATTTGTATTAATACATCAGTTATTTTAATACAAATAGCACATCTGGACGACGCACAATAAAGACTTAATAATTCAATTATAACCGTGCTTTGCTAATGACAGACCAGGTTAAAATAGGTAACTAGACATCCGCATCAGACCACATTACAACTTTGTTCCTAAATCACACATCAGAAAACTCGGATGAATTGCTATTAAACTGAAAACGTAAATACTACAATAATCCGCAATAATGTGGATTAGTTGTCCCTATCTAGTAACACAACTGACGGTAGGAATCGTTTGCCTTACTTGAACTAGTTGCATTATTTACGGTTGCAAGGCACGCTGGCAAACAAATGAAACGTTATAATTACCATTACAATTCTGCCGACAATTTGAATGGCCAAGACTGCTGTTAAAATCGTTATGGAGTTTATGGATGCATATTAATTAAACAACCATCGTCACGAAAACGTTTGACAAATAAATGCGTGGTCATTACCTTATTCAGCGTGTCGGGTCGCAGCTTTCAGTCGCGAAGGAGCGCGTATTACCCGTAATGACAGATGAGGAATTCAGCCGTAGTCCCTTTCGTACTATCACTGAGCAAACAGCCGCTGTCACTGCTTCAGTTTCTTTCTGGGGTCAATGTGTTGAGGTTTGGAGACGCTAGGAAAAACGAGCTATGCTTGAAGTGCAGGCAAAAAAAAAAAAAATCAATGATTCCCAAACAATTTAGCGGTATAACGAGCTGATTCGGTACCTAGTTAACTAACCAAAAACCGACATAATATAGCGAAAACGACAGGCAGATGTAAAGTTTTTTTTTTAAATATATATTAACACCGAGAACTTGATTCCAATAGCAAGCTACGTTAAAGTGCAAATTAGAAAGGTTTTAAAGAGCCTAGCTATGAAACACAAATACAAAAAAATAAGAAAATTATTGAAATATCCAATTATTTGCAACGAATATTCTCCCTAAGATACAATATTAGCGTAAAAATATTATTATGACTATTATTAAAAACGTTCAATGAACTCCCGTTATCTGCGCCTTAGCAGCCATTTTGTTGTAAATGACAACAGCAGGGCTCCGTTTCTAAGCTAAAGTAAAACAGGAAGTGGACTCCTTGCCCCAGATGCTGGTCATGTGACATCAACTAACAAACACCCCTCACCATCGGCTCCGCCCACACGTTTCCCTGACAACAGCAATCTGGCACCCCTTTCTCCTCCTTATTCAGTGACAATAAATGTAGCCACTTACCTTAGACCCAGTAGGACTAAGATCCGCGTTTGACTGTTCCTTATATTCTACAGTTCAGACATCTTTGAATTCTTTTATCAAAGGTATCACAAGTATTACACGAGAAAGTGACAAACAACACAGCTTTTCAGTTGCAACGGTGAATATTAAATGAATTATGCTTCTGCTTAGTTCTGTAAATGCATCCATTAACACACTAACAGGTTTTGCTTTTTTTTTTTTTTTACAATTCACTTAAAGCCTGATGCTCCATGAAGCAAAGAATGGACATTTTTCTGGAATAAAAAAACCTACAACTTTTTAGTCACAAGTTCAGTTCTTTGAATCACTGAGCTACCCTGCTGAGCACTCGGGTGCTGTGAAGAAATCATAGTTCATTAATGAAGGGCACGTCTACTCTGTAACACTAACTCGGGGGCAATCGAAATGAAGGCAAAAAAACATGGCAGCGATGGCAATCTCTGGGGCAGTGAGAGGTCCCTCCGTGGGACCATTACAGAGCACGCCAGCGATCGTTAGGCAGTGCAGTGGAATAGGACAGCATCCCGGGCTTGTTTTAATTTCCCCAGAGAGTGCTGAACTGGTTAAGTGCAAAGA